>JAGSMP010002309.1:0-27137 GCA_029286625.1 Parnassius orleans | reverse complement strand
GTCGCATCGTCGCAATCGTCCGTGTAATATACACAGGAGACTGTGTGCCTGGACACTGCCACTACTGCGTGTTGGACGCTGTCATAAATTTTATGCTTCTCTGTTGTTGTCCTCATTATGACCACTGTCCCGTATGTGAGGCCTTGGGCCTCATGTACGGTTAAAATTCGCGACCCAGGACCCGAACCATATCCCTGGCTGGTAAGGGACTCCTTTTCTGCTTGTGTATATACAAGATATAAAGTGTTGGGTAGGGTACCTGGTATAACGACTCCCGTGTACCTTTTCCTTTCCAGTGAGTGCACCTGAGATCTGGATGAATATATGCCATTGTAGATTTCATTGAGGGCATATGCCACATCCATAGGATTTCGGTGCGTACACAGGAGTTCTTGGCTGATTGTGGTCACGAGGCTTGGGCGAGTATATTGCATCGCGAAGAGGTTTTCCCTGTCGATATATGGAAGTTGATTGATGTCACCGATGAGCAGTATTTTTTCCGCTCCACTCAGTCGCATTGCCATTACTATGGCCCCGAAATGGTTCATGAGAGCTTCGTCGACTAAAAGTCGAGTGCATCTTCTGGTTTGGCTTCTCATACCATTTACTAAAATTGAGGCCATAGTGCGCACTTTTGTTTTTGCGTCATTGCCTATGCGGTTGGTTAATTTTCCCTGAGGTCTTTAGCTGCTTCTGTTGTTGTAGTGACAATCAAATCATTCTCCGCATCGAATTATGGTAAGGATGGTGCTAATGAAATGCAAGGGTAATGAAAATATTGTTATATTAGGAGATTTTAATGGAAGGGTTGGTGTGAAGAGGCTTGGTTATGAAAGGATATTGGGAACGTTTGGTGATGAAAGCATAAATGAGAATGGTGAAAGCCTCCTCACCTAAGTGTGGAAAATAATATTTGTGTGACGAACAGTTTCTTTTGTCATAAGAAGATTCACATGTATACATGGGAAAGAGGTGGTGATAGAAGCATGATAGATTTCATAATTGTGGATGAAAGAATGAGAAGCGCAGTGGTAGATACAAGGGTTTACCGGGGGTCCAACGTAGGGACGGATCATTACTTGGTCTTATGCCGAATTAATGGTCTATTCAGACGTTGGCGGCATCGGACATCTGTGTCTACCACTGCGTTACAGCGTATAAGAACAGAGAGGTTACAAGATGAAGGTGTGAAAGAGAAGTTCAAATGTAGACTGAGAGAAAATATAAGTGGTATGGATGAATTGTGTATGAATGATTTAGACTTGGAGACTGTGTGGTATAATGTCAAGAAAGATTTGGTGGATGCAGCCACTGAAGTATGTGGTGTAAGTAAGAGAACGAATGAAAGGAAAAATAATACGTTGTGGTGGGATGATGAGGTACGGATGGAAGTTGAAGCAAAGAAGAGAGCATGGCTAGAATTACTAGCAACCAAGGCTAGTCATTCTAGCGGTATGAATGACGATATTGAAAGAAAACAGGCAGTCTTTAGACATCTAAATAAGAGAGTAAAAGAAGTAGTTGAAAGGAAAAAGCAAGAAAGAACTGACAAGAATAATAGAAGAATATCGGATAACTTCCAGGCAAATATTAAAATGTTCTGGAAACTCGTAAGAACTGCCAGGGGAAATTCAATACAGCCTAGAATGAATGCTATACGAGACGAGAATGGTTGTATTCAGAATGACGAAGTTTCGAGTTTAAGGAGATGGAAGGAATACTTTGAAAGCGTGTTTATGAGTGATGAGACGTTTGAATTAAATAAAATAGAAATTCCGAAAGAAGAGGAAAGAGATAGAGAGATAGGTATAGATGAAATAATGAAAGCAATAAAAAGTATGAAGGCAGGTAAGGCAGCCGGATATGATAGAGTATCACTCGAAATGCTGAGGGCTGGAGAGGGAGTGGTTGCAGACCTGCTGTACACCTTGTTTAATTTGTGTTGGGAACTTAAGCGGGTACCGGGAGACTGGTGCAAAGCCGTGATAGTCCCAATATATAAGGGAAAAGGATCGCAGCAGGACTGTAAAAACTATCGTGGTATCAGCCTTCTTAGCATTGTGGGAAAACTGTATGCTAAGGTGCTAATTGAAAGAGTTATGAAATTTGGGATGTGCAAGCGGGATTTAGAAAGGGAATGGGATGTACGGATCAGGTCTTTTCCTTGCGCATGATCGCGGAAAAGTTTTTGGCCAAAAACCAAAAGATTTTTTGTGCGTTCGTGGACTTGGAAAAGGCTTATGACAGAGTAGACAGGGATGTATTATGGCAAACACTGAACTCATTTGGGTTGAGCGCTGGGTTGATACAGGCATTGAAGTCTCTGTATAGGGACTCCAGTGCTTGTGTCAGGATCAACGGGGCTTACTCGGACTGTTTTGGCATCCATTAAGTTGTCAGACAGGACTGTGTGGCTTTCCGTGGCTGTTCAACCTATTTATGGACAGTTGGTTGGAAAATTTGAAAGTTGAAGAATGCGGGTTAAGAATGGGTGAGTTAACCGTCAAATGCCTTTTGTACGCCGATGATCAAGTCATACTTGCGTCGTCGGTGGGCGAGTTGCAAATGATGGTTACATTAATGAACATGTCATTAAAAGAAAGGGAAATGAAAGTGAACGCAAGTAAGACGAAGGTTATGGTTTTTGAAAGAAAAGAAAGTAAAACTAAATGTGAAATAAGAATAGAAGGGGTATGGTCGAGCAAGTAGATGAGTTTGTGTATTTGGGATGTGTATTTAGCAGGGATGGTAGATATGATAAGGATATAGAACGACGAGTGAACGCAGGAAATAGAGTAAATGGGGCTCTACACTCTATTGTGTAAAGTCAGAATGTGTCCCAAAAGGCACGTATGGCAATTCACAATGCTGTGTTAGTCCCTACTTTAATGTATGGTAGTGAAAGTTGGGTGTGGCAGAAGAAGCACGAGAGTAGAATAAATGCTGTAGAAATGCGGCCATTAAGGAGTATGTTAGGGCTGAATCTAAATGACAGAGTGAGAAATTGTGTGATAAGAGAAGAGTGTGTTTTGCAAGATGATGTTGTGACCAGGATTAAGAAAGGAATGCTTCGGTGGTTTGGTCATGTAGAAAGAATGAATGAGGAAAGAGTGACAAAGCAAATTTATGTGGCAGAGGTAAACGGCAGAGTCTGGAAGGGACGCCCTAGGCGAAAATTTATCAATCAAATTGGCGATTTATTGAAAATGGGCCAAATTAAGAGTACCCTTAACCGACGAGCGTGTATGCGTGGGTATATGGATGTGGAGGAGGCGAGAGAGGTGTGTCAGGATCGTGCCAAATGGAAGTCCCATCCTACCCATCTGGGTGACAGGCGTGAGTGCTTATGTATTTATGTTTTATTATGTAAAAGAGTAAGAGAGTAAGAGTGACTAACGAGCAGATAGAGGATGGCTCACAAAGATCTTTAAAATATTATTAATACATGTTGTATAAAAGCAATAATAAGTTATTGTTCTATAAATTAAGGAGATTATATTACAGTACTGTTAACTTAGCATAAGGTGTTACTTGAAAGTCAATTTGAAAGATTGTATTTCAATATTTAGAATCCCTTCAAAGTATCAAATCGCGTTGACAGGTTTGTGGCCGTGGAAGGAAAAGGGGAGATCTCCCGCCGGGTAAGGTGTTCTGACCGGGGAGCGGCCATCGCTCCAAGTGGTAGTTCGGAGCTATTCTATATATACTGTTTTTATTTCGGAACTTTGATAGCGCGATTTAGGCTTCGATGTGTTTCGCTTGTGGCGCGACGACAGCGCCGCCACATCACCCCCCTGCTCAGACCGTAGGTTGATAGTGCAGTCCGATTGCCGGTGTGTACTTAATGCCGGTGGGGAATGCATGCTGTGTGCGTAAGGGCAAGTGACGCCGGTGCGAACGATATGCCGGTGTGTAATGCATTCCGTACTACGCACTTGCAAGTGATGCGAGTCGAGATGAAGACAAGTTGGACTGGCTTGTAGGAGCTGAAGACTGCAGAAGACGATTCTTGGGAGTGAATGATAGGGTTCTTGAGGATAATGACAGGTTGTTCATCTTTTCCATAACACACATTAGTTAGTTAAACTTTAACCATAATATCACGTACTGTGCATAAAAGACAATAAACTTTTACTAGGAATGGTGTAATCCACGGTTAAAAAAGCAACTACAAGAAGTTTCGTTAAAAAAAAATTTATCATGCTTAAGCATTATAATCGAATCCCACGTTTAGTCCAGTCGAATAAGGTCTGAAATCAAAATTTTGACACTCAACTTTGCATTTTTGATATAATGTAGTTTTACTGTTAACTTAGCATAAGATGTTACTTGATAGTCAATTTGAAAGATTGTACTTCAATATTTAGAATCCCTTCAACGCATCAAATCGCGTTGACAGGTTGTTCATCTTTTCCATAACAAATTGGTTTTGTATCATTAAAACTATATTATATCAAAAATGCAAAGTTGAGTGTCAAAATTTTGATTTCAGACCTTATTTGACTGGACTAGTTACCAGTAAATAGGATTCCAGTATATAATAGTTGCAGTACATTTTACATTGAAGCAGAATGATTCATGTATGCACAAAAATAGTTAGTTACTAAATAGGACGTAAAAACCTCTTACCGTATTTCAATTTATAATTACAGTAAAAAATGATACTGAGAATCTTGCTAAGAAAACCTCGTAGCTTCTTAAGGATAGTCAATTACCCATTTCATTCTCGCCAGTACTAAAATATTCAGACCAGAGACGAGCAGTGTTTAAATTTATAAAACGCTTAGTTCTTTAATTGTCAGTTTTCTCAATAAGGTTGGGGAGAATTGCTCTTTGGGACCGTCTTTGTATAAAAAATACATTAAACTGGTGTAAAAAAAATACGTTAAATATATGTAGGAAATAAACTTCTCAGAAATGAGAAGAGGTCTGTTTCCCACGGTGGGACGAATAATATAGGTTGTAAACTTTATATTATTTTAACGTAAGTCAAGAAAACAAACAGTATAATAGTTCAAAGAATTGTAATATATTAACGGGAAAAAAAAAATTATTCATATAATGTAATTTAAGTTCATAATGGTTAAAATTCACATTTCTTTGTGATAATAAACATCAATTATAGGTTATTTATACAAGATTGAATCTTAAGTCTAAAATCCAGAAATGAAAAAACACAAGGAAAACTTTCTGCATAGATTCCGAGAGCATTTCCATATTTTACAGTTTGAGCGTTTGTTTTATCTCATTGAATTTTTTTTATTGAAAATCGATTTTGCTATCCCTGTTAGGATCTCTATTATTCTCCGATTTAATGTTCTGAAGAATCTGACACGACTAGTAAATTGTGTTTTTTTTAATAACTTTAGATAATAAACCATTTAAAAAACTAGTTATTAAAAAATCGGTGCTGATATACCGATGGTATAATAAAATGAAAATATGTCAATGGAGTGAAATGTGGAAGCGTCATATTTTTTAGTTCTTATTTCATTTTAATAAAACGTTATCCATACACTAGGATTTTCTCCTGTATCGTGGAGGCAGTATACTCGTATATAAGTTGCACAAGTGCAAACATGCAGATCCAGAATTATTTGTAGGCAGATATATTTGTTCCGTGGGGAATTCGAACCCGCGGCCTTCAGCGTCGCAACTCAAGTTAATGCAGCCGTCATAAGAGAATTTATTACCCCTTATTTCTTGTCGGTATCGCCGTGACTATGGCAATTCCGAGAGAGCTTACGATAGACGGCAATATAACAATCTCGTTAACGCCAGGTTTAAAATAACTAAGCGACAGGGAGCTGCGTCAAAGGTTCAAGATGTTGGGTAATGCGATCATTATTTCATCTATCAATCATAGCGATTATTGCAAATCCTGTCTATAGCGCGTTAGACCCACGGCCGGACTTATGATCTTTTACGAGCTCATGACGGTGAATAAGATATAATATATTATATATTCTAGATTCCGAACTTCTATTTGCAACTTGCATACTATATTATGAACCCACTACAATTTATCTACATACAACATTTACTACTATGATGTGGTCCATACTACTAGACTAATGCATTATCATTTACTTGCACCTACTCGATTACAATATTGTCACGTTGATGCCATAGATATATCGTTTCCCGTAACGGCTTTATTACAAAAAGTAGGTTATATTTAGTCACAAGTTTAAACTCCAGTCTGTTTTTATAAAGAAGTCTCGTGGAAAATGAATCAATTAAAATGTAAAGTATGGAATTCGACAGCAAATGTCAAAATTCACGCCGTGGATAAGGGACTACTTTCGTGACTGATTTGACACTGGCAGAATTCTATCAAGAGAAGCCATAATTTAAAAGAAGAAGAAGACTACTTTCGTGTCAAAGACTCTAAACCCGAGTATCGACTAACAATAAAGTATGATAAAACCAATAATGATTTTCTCTTTTTGAAGACTTGAAGTTTGGTTTGTTAAGTGTAACAATATTTCTAAAAAGGTTAAAGGTTCGTAAGTCATAACGGCCCGAAAAAGCAATGGCGCCAGTAAATATTGGTTATATTGAAAATATGTACCCTTGGGAAAAAAAACTAACTTTACGAATACTGACGCGTTTTATTTATTTAGTTTTTAATTCCTGACGTTTCGGGCGCTATAAAGCACACATGGTCACGAGGAAAACTGGGTTGTTTGACGTCTTAATGAGGTAGTTAACAAATGCTACTTTCAACTTTTAAAAATAAATTTTTCGTCCGATCTACGCAGAACAAACCTATAGTGCATTTTTAATAACTTTTTACCGAGTTTAAAAAGCATACCATCTGGATGATTGGCGGTCCACCACTGTGCGATTTAGAAGAAGTTTTCTTCCTCGCACAACTTCCTTGTGGGATCGACTATCACCAGAGATTTTTCCGGACCGATACAACTTAGGGACCTTCAAGAAAAGAGCCTACTCTTTTCTAAAAGGCCGGCAACGCATCTGCCATTCCCCTAGTGTTGCTGTTGTTTATGGACGGCGGTAGTCACTTACCATCAGGTGAGCCGCATGCTCGTTTGCGCCCTCTGCTATAGTAAAAGGAACTTTTATATTCGATTCGTTGAGTTTTTTTTGTATGTTAACTAATTTATTGGAAATGGCTAAACTGGTTTAAATGAATAGTTTTTATTAAATAGGTCATACTTCTTAATATACAATAATACGTTATACTTCAAGAGTGATCCAATATAAATTTTAAGAATCAATTTCTACCCTAAGTCTTGTAACGCTTACAACAGCATCCTGGTTGTTAACTTGAACTACTAATATTCCTTACAACACTCAAAGTGGTAAAAAGCTTAACATTGTAATAAAAAGTAAATATAGCGAATAAAATAATTTCCACTACAAAAGCAGCACATCATACCGCAATGACATTTCCAAAAAATATTTATAACATCATATTATTAGTAAAGGGTTTTCAGGTATACCTCAAAATCTGAAAACGAGATTGTACAAGCAGTGCGTGTTGCCAGTGATGACTTATGGATTTGAGACGTGGTCCTTCACTGCTGGCCTTATGAGGACGCTCAAGGTCGCTCAGCGAGCTATGGAGAGGAACTATGCTCGAGGTTTCTCTGCGTGATAAACTTAGAAATGAGGATATCCGCAGTAGAACCAGAGTAACCGACATAGCCCAACGGATTAGTAAGCTGAAGTGGCAATGGGCCGGCCATATAGCTCGAAGAACCGACAACCGAAGGGGAAAAAACGTTTTCGAGTGGCAGCCTCGTACCGGTAGGCGAAGTGTAGGGCGACCCCCCACTAGATGGAGTGGAATGAGTAAGACATGCATTCATTGGGGGAGGCCTATGTTTAGCAGTGGACTTGTGAAGGGATGTAATGATGATGATGATGATTATTACTAAATATAAAAATGTTATTGTTATTTAAATACATGCATTTTTTATATCTGGCAACACAGCGTTGGCGATGCTATCTTCGAACGTGTAGCGGTATCGTTACCCGACGGGCGACTGCGCCGCATTTATTGCCATGAAAGTTACCCCATTTTATTAAATTTGGTTTTATTTTTCTCGGGATATTTTTTATATATTTTCTGAAAAGAATTATATGATTAAGATTATATCACGATACCTAAAAGCACCCTCACGGATCAGACAGGTTGTGTTGATAGGCTACTGGTTTCTCTTACGCCGCCACCACACGTAAATGCTTTATGCTAATGTAAATGGTTTAAGTAGTGTCGTTTGACATTACCGAACATAAAGGAATTAATTTTTATTAACTAGGTACGTAGATAAAGCCACGCTGTAGCTGTATTTGTAACTTATTTTTCTGATAACAACATGGTCTATCTTACTTCTCAGGAGTCAGGAATGATAATTCGTCAGCATTTTGAATTTAGACGGCTCCATAGCGCAGTGGCTTAGCATTTAGTTGCAGTGCTCAGGACCACGGGTTCGAATCTTGCACGAATCAAGTATTTTTATGGCCTACAAATAATTGTTTTGGGTCTGGATATTTGTCCTTCTTCAATTTATGTATTTAAACTGCCTCCGTGATACAGGAGAAAATACGAGTGTAACGCTTTTTAAAAACTAAAAATAGCTTAATCGAGTACATAATATGTTGATTCTATGGGCCACTGTTGACGTGTGTTGTTTTATCATCGCAAATAGCGATGATAAAACAACACTCATAATCATCATTACAGCCCTTCACAAGTCCACTGCTGAACATAGGCCTTCTTAAAGAATGCCACAAAGCACGGTCCTGAGCCATCTGCATCCATCGACTTCCTGCATGTCTTACCAGGTCGTCACTCCATCTAGTGGGGGATCACCCAACACTTCGCCTACCGATACGAGGCTGCTACTCGAGAACCTTTTCTCCCCGTCGGTTGCCGGTTCTTCGAGCTATATGGCCGGCCCATTGCCACTTCAGCTTACTAATCCGTTGGGCTATGTCGGTTACTCTAGTTCTACTACTGATATGCTAATTTCTAAGTTTATTACGCAGAGAAACCCCGAGAATAGCCCTCTCCACAGCTTGCTGAGCGATCTTGAGCTTCCTCATATGGCCAGCAGTGAAGGATCACGTCTCTGGTCCATAAGTCACTCTCACAGTACACTCTCGTCTTCAAGTTTTGAGGTATACCTGACGAGAAGATGTGTGGTAATTTCCGAACGCTGCCCAGCCGAGTTGAATCCGTCGATTGACCTCTCGGTCAAAGTTGGACTTACCTAGTTGGACTATTTGTCCCACGTAAACATACTCGTCAACAACTTCGAGCTTAGAGCTCCTAAGCTCTACCGGCCTAGAGTGTGACATAAACGTTACACATGATCTTTGTTTTGTCCATATTCATCTTAAGACCTATCCGTTGGGAGGCACTATTGCGGTAATTGAGCATAGTGCTCAGGTCCTCTAGCGATTCTGCCATAAGGACTATATCGTCGGCAAATCGAAGGTGAGTGATATACTCGCCATTGATATTAATACCGTATCTTTTCCAGTCCAGTAGCTTGAAAACGTCTTCCAATGCAGCGTACTAATGCAGTTCTGTACTCGGATAGCCATCGTAGCCCTACTGTACAAACACTTCGGCACTTTGATATACCGACAGTCAATACGGCACCGCTGCAGGGACTGCAGCAACGCCCAAATTTCGACGGAATCAAGGGCTTTTTTATAGTTCGCATGCACAAGACATAGTGGCAGATTGTACTCGTCGGTCAATCTGCCGAAGGATATGTATGTGGTCTATGGTGCTAAAGCTTTTTCAGAAACCGGCTTGTTCGGAACGCTAGAAGTCGTCGAGTCTGCGTGCGAGACGATTCGTAATGACTCTCGAAAACAGCACGTAGACGCGGCTCAGAAAGGAAATCGGTCCGTAGTTCTTCAAGAGAGCGTTGTCGCCTTTCTTGACGAATAAGACCACTGCAGATCTGCTCCACGCCGCCGGAGTAGTGCCACCATAAAGATCGGAATTATAGAGCTTCTGAAGGACTTCAAGTACCGGTTTTCCACCCACTTTCAAAATCTCTGCTGTAATTCCATCTTCACCTGGCGACTTGCCGTTTTTAAGGTGCTGGAGAGCCATTCTAATCTCGCTCAGACTGACGTCTGGAATATCATCGGAATTGTGTCGGATAAGACTTGCTCTCGGATCGTTACTCACACTTACGTGTGGCTCCAACGATGATGTGTACAGCTGCCCATAGAACCTCTCAATCTCACTAAAAATTTCAGGTGTCCCGGGAATGATGCTGCCAAATTCGGTCTTCACCTTCGACAGTTGGTTCTTTCTGGTAGACAGATCTCTGGCAAAGACTTTGGAGCCCTGGTTCCGCTCAATCGCTTCTTCAATTCGAGCTGTATTAAAGTTGCGTAAGTCCCGCCGCATGCACCTGTATGCCTGTATGCTGTCAAATCTACTGAAGACTGCAGCTTCATCTCCCGTCTAACAACCATGAGATTACGAGTGTGATCGGAGAGATTTTGTGTTCTTCATCGGCAGGTCTTGCAGAACTTAGCTCCGACCGCATGAACAGTTTTCATGAGCTTGTCATTCACATAATTAACTGCGTTACTATCTTCTAGGCACTGAAAACGATTTTGTAACTCGAGCTGAAAGTTTTCGGGACTTTGGATTAGAGCACGAGTGGGAAGGAGCGCTGACTTCATTAGACGTGACCTCTCCAACTTAACGTTTAGGTTCAGTGTGCCTCTTACCATTTGGTGATGGCTTTAGAGATATCCTCACACATTTCTTTCACCTCCTCATCGGGATGTGCCAAGGTTGGTGCGTAAACCTGTATGCCTTTCAACGAATACCGTTTGGTTATTCTGAGTATAAGGTTCGCAGCCCTCGTCGACATACTCCCAATCTTTACAACGTTGTTAACAAGAGACTTTGTGGCCGTCTCTTCGTAACTTTCATCATGGGGGTTATTTTGCCATAGTTGCCACGCTTGGCGAGTGGGTTGGTAACCGCAGTTTTTTATTGTTATTTTGCTGTAATCAGAAAGATGCTGCTGCCCATCTATTACATCAGTTTCCGGTAATGGGTATTCTTGCCCGCCACTACACGGGGTACGAAGGAGCTTAACAACAATACAATTTTTACAACCCTAAAATGTGGGTTATATTTTACGTTATAAGTTATATTTGACAGATTTAAAAAAATGCAGAATTTTAACCAAATTGTAGTAAATATCAATAACATTTTTATATACTATTGTTATAAAGAGAAACGATTTGTTTTTATGTTTATAATGGATAAACTAAATCGTTTTTAAAAATTTATTACACCTATAGTAAGCTACATTATCAGTGAGTAACATAAGCTATATTTTATTTTAAAAAGAATGGGGATTTCTAAGGAAATTGCAATAATGTGACATTGCCTATGAAAGTCATTACATGGCGTGCGTTGTGAAAACTATTGCCGGTAGAATAAAATAATGCACTAGGCGTTTATAGAACTTATTAATATCTAGAAAAAAGTCCGCAAGATAATATGTCCAACTGTTAAAGTTAAGTGACAATAACAGCTTTTGTGTACTAACATTTAATTAATACACTGGTAGAAACTAAAGATAATTACATCCGCATCATAATATTTGCTCTATATAGTATATTATATATGATAGTATTAACCCTTATCCAGATAAATAATTTCATAATCAAGGTTCGTTGACCTATTAAACTCCAGATGCTGCAAATGTAAAGAGATCGGATCCTCAATGCGGCATCGGCTTCGTTCTTCCACGAAACGCAGGACGTCTCCTCCCGACTTACTTTTTAAAAATAACAAACTTGGCCTTATTTTAACAACGAATAGATAAGCACGACTTAGTGTATTTATTTTATTATAATGACTTCTATTTAATGATGATTTACCACGAACTCTTTGATGTTCTTTAATATTTCTTACCAATATAGTTTATTATATTTTCAGATTTATCAATATTTTATAAAAATAAATAAAATTGAATCTTAAAACAAGATTTTATAATTCGATAAAAATTTAATATCAATTAGCAAATATATAATTAAAACACACTCTTGTGATTATGGATTTAAAATATTTCAGTATCGCTTACTCGGTGGTAGGACTCCTTTTCTTTCTAAGAGTCCGTCAGGGTATAAGTAGTTCCTCTAAGCTGTTTCTGGCGCCAAATTGAAGTGCTTGCATTACTAGGTTTCGGTCAGAAGGATATAGAGATCCAGTATAATTACATGCTGTGAGACATTCGATTATAGACCTCAGAAGTGACAACGCATCTGTAGCCCTCTTTGTTTGAAGTTGGCAGGTATCCATGGACAGCAGTGGCCACTTTCCATCAGGTGGACTGCTTAAGTTCGTTTGTCACTTCAGTTTAATAATAAAGCCGAAAAGATATATGACATTTCTTTCATATAATTGTGAAATAAATCAACTCTAGATTTCTGGTACATGACTAGTTGTAAATACAGTGCTTTTCCATGTTTATTATATTCCATCCATCAACTAATAACAGTACATTGGGGGGATTTTGCAATAATAACCACTCTTGACTGGTACGTGGCTGTGCTAGGTATTTAAACTGAAGTTATACAGCCTCTTACATATTAGATAATATGATATTTCCACTCAGCTTGTCTAATAGTTGTATTACCGTTGCCGAAGAAATATGTAACGGACGGGAGATGGAAAAAGAATATGGTAGAAGAAAATAAATATACATTATAGAAATTGAAATTATGTTTTAGTAAGCGTCTCCTAATCTGGAAGAAATGGAACTTCTAATGGCTGAGTAGTTAGTATGCCTGCTGTCGGAATTCATTATAATTGTTGTAAATTTGAATATGAAATAATATAAACTATATATTACAAATATATTACAAAGCAACCTTGCGATCATTATTTTATTTATTTATTTTGTTAATAAAAATAATGTAAATAAGGGGTATTACAAAATTAGTCCACAGTATTTATTGTGTATAATGAAAATTAACTAAAGTTCCGAGTTGACTAAAATACCCTTCTTGTCATAAACCACCAGAACATGTCGTATGTACCGCAAGCTGTCATCACAGTAGAATTTACTATTATATCTTACACATCATGCAGATACAAAGCACTCTTGTTAAGTTAAGGATTAAGCAATGTAATGTGAAGTTACAATTATGAAGCAGAGTTAGGTAAATGAAAAAGATGGAAATGTCTTGTTCAAAAATATTCTTAGCATTTTACGCGTTGAGCCATGCTGCAGCTATGAATTTCTGATGTAAAACCTGGCCACATATAATACATATTATATTAAAATTAATCACGTCCTTAAATCGGCCCACTGTGAAATATTCAGCGTTTAAATGCTTTTATTCGTGTGGATAATTGCTCGGGCTCAACGGTAATCACCATTTTCCGGACTAGAGAAGATTAATGTTAAGTCAAGATGATCCAATGAAATAGCTATAAGGAGGTGTAAAAATGTCGAAATTGCGATAGTATATTGCTAAAACCTAAAATGTTATGTGTAGGTGTATGTTATAGAAGTTTTGCATCACTTTTAAAGAAGGTTTTTATTAATAAAATATATATTTTGGTTATTGTTTTGAAGGGTCAAAATATCAAATAAACACCAATGTTTCGTTTATTTTATTTCATTCCAAATCACTTAAAAAAATGTCAATAACATAAAACAAAAAATATGACATGCCCAGAACAGTGCTGCTTTTTTGCATGTGTAGCAGCATCGTAAAAATCTAACTTTATGAATATTTTTATTATTTTACAAAAAATATTATATATGTTTATAATTTACTAGCTGTGCCCCGCGGTTTTACCCGCGTATATCACGCGTATGAGCCGCGCGTTATGATATGACACCTATTTCAAAATTAATGGTGTACTTTTATCTACTGCCATGTGTACGTTATAAATTATAACAAAGTTAAATTTTATCAACTCTCACTCCTCCTCCCGGGTAAGCGTCACCCTCCCGAGCCCCAGAAAAAGTCCCGAAGCGCGGTTTTTTCCAGTTTTAAAGAAAACCATACACGATACATGAAAAGTATAGGTACGAAATGATCCTTGATAAATTTGCTATCAACCTCTTATACAAAAACGATATCACTTATAATTTCCGCGCAATCTGTCACGAAATATGAACATTTTTTTATCACTTATTGATTTTGTATGATCAAAATTTAGTTTTCTCATTAATTTGCCACTTTACGATGATGAAGTAATTTTCGTTCGTAAGGACTAATATACCATGTCTAACAATGACGCTTATAAATCACTTTTTTTACTTATTATAAGCCAGTGCTTGACCACAATCCCACCTGGTGGTAAGTGGTGATGCAGCTTTAGATGGTAAATTGCACTGTCTTAGCGTAACAAAATCCTATTCACTCTTGCCCTTAATTATTCTACTACTTTGATGTACAACCGCCAACCGCCTAGTTGCTCGATGATGGAAAGAAGAGGGAGAAATTAAAGCATGTTATTCCTGCGTACACTCTTCGAAATGCATTCTGTAGAATACTGTGCTCGAGGCTGACAATCAAATCAAGATTACCAATAAGCCTTTTAGCACGTCTCTCCACTGAGTCCAACACTGCTGGGTGGCATTTTGCAGCACCAGCCCAAATGTGACAGCAGTACTCCATGCACGACCCGACTTGCGCTTTATATATTATATTTGATTTGATTGAAAATGCATTAGATTTTATTGGATTATAAAAGCTAACTTTTTTATAATTTAATTGAAAAAATAAAAATTCATGTATTTTGTAGTTAATGGTTAGTAAATATTATATTATTTTTTGGCTACATGCCCAGAAGTATTTTAAAGTTTGGCATTGATCGATAAACTCCAAGCACATTGTGAACGATTGATCATTTTAGAATAAAGTATAAAAATGTGTATAGTTTCGTAAACGTTCCATTTTCTAAGCATTTTGTTTCTGACCAAGAAAATACATTTCATGAAAACAAATTATCCTACCAAAAACATTTTCATGTAAAATGCTGCCAAGACGAGACCATATGGCTCGCATTGTCAAAAAGTTAGCAGATCTCATGTAGAGCCCAGCTTCTAACTCTACACGCCCTAACTCTACAAGCCCTAACTTCACAAACTCTACCTTAGTCTACCTTAGTCAAAATATGTGGATATAAATGAGACAGGAAAGAAGAGAAACCAACTTAACATCCACACTGTCCCATGACGGGGCCGATACACACCAATATCACTTTGCGCGTGGCCGCCCTCTTCCGAGAACAATAATTTAGCATTTCAATTCATTTTAAAGACAAAATTCGCGCAACATACATACACACACAATCGATTTTCAATTTTTGTTGGAGAACATTCCCTAGTAATTGCGAGTGTATCCGACCCTTCTTAATGCTTCATCGATTACAGTAAAGATAACTGGGTGCCATTGTTACCCGGGTGGTGCAGGACTAAAATACATCCGGTACAGGTGCCAGTTTCTGATAATAAGTATAATATATCATCCATTCATCGATCAAATCCGTAGCAAAGATGTGTAAATGATGGATGCGAATATTGTGTTTACTATTACACACTCTATGGGAAAAGTAATATTAAATTTATTAAACGAGGAAAAAGTTAATGACATAAAATTTCTGAGATCAATTTTCAATCGTCTTTTAACGCCCACGAAAAATAAAGCATTGTGTTTTTCTTTTGTCATTTATATAATACTGCAAGTTTCTAAACATCTTTAAAATTGGAGTTTGGGTACAAAATTATAAACCGTATTTATATTTAAATTAATGTAAGTATTTTGCTTCACTATATTTTCATAACAAGAATTTAAAGCACGTTAACAGTTCTCTTAACAGTAAATAGCCTTTATAGCTTATGGACACTTACGGCCAACTGCAAATAAATACGCCTATTTATTTTCAGTTGCCCATTAAAACTAAAATGTAATGCTTCACAGATTATCAAGATCCAGTTCAGTTAACAGCTTCAGTTTATTATGCCGGAAGATGTCGCAGCTATTGCATACCTATATCTGGCGTTGTCCTCCATACCGAATTTCAGTCGCGGCGGCCAGTGTTAACGGAGACAAGCCATCTGCGTAAAACAGGGTTTTTAACACACATTTATGTTTGCGCACACACTCGTGCATTTTCTATTACCTCACTTTCATAGTCCAGTGGGGTGGCAAAGCGACATAACCAGAGAGAGGTCAGGCGACCAACGGATTTACTGCTTTCCGCGGCACTGAGGTATAAGACCGCCAACTTTCCGACTTCAGGGTGCTACTAAGATTTTTCTTGACAAAAAAAAACCAATAACTCATTTTGGCTCGACCAGGGATTCAAACCTGGGACCCCATGATCACCATCTCGTAAATGCTAGATGTAAAATACCCATATCGGCAGCGGGGAGCAGCGTTACATGTGGAATACATTTAATATTCTGGTCCCCAATACACCTTTTGTGGCGTGGTAATTAGGACAAATCCTTACTACAATGGGAGAGGTACGTGTCCAGACGCGGACTATTACAGGCTGATTAATAAGCCACAAAGTCTCAAAACTAAAAGTAGGTCGTGTTTATCATACCTATCACTGTCATCATCTGTGTTTTTATTTTTTTATTTTTGCTTTTACTTAATTGTCTAATTTGTGTACACCTTCCCTATACGCAATTTGTTGTAAACAACTTTGCACAAAAAGGTTGTCTGGAAGAATTCGCTTTAACATCGCCTATAAGGTACAATTTTATATAATTTATTTCATTTTGTTTTCATTTTAATGAGTATTGGTGCATAATACAACCAAAAGAAAGTGAACACAAGTAAGACGAAAGTGTAGTTTTTGAAAGAGAAGAAAGTAAAATGATATGTGAAATAAGAATAGAAGGGGAGTTGATTGAGCAAGTGGGATAATATTTGGGATGAGTATTTAGCAGGGATGGTAGATATGATAAGGATATAGAACGACGAGTGAACGCAGAAATAGACTGAATGGGACTCTACACTCTATTGTGGTAAGTCATAATGAGTCAAAAAGGCATGTATGGCATAATTCTGTGTTAGTCCCTACTTTAGTATATGATAGTGAAAGTTGGGTGTGGCAGAAGAAGCACGAGTAGAATAAATGCTGTAGAAATGCGGTCATTAAGAAGTATACTAGGGCTGAATCCAAATGACAGGGTCAGAAATTGTGTGATAAGAGAAAAGTGTGGTTGGCAAGAGGACGTTGTGACCAGGATTAATAAAGGAATGCTTCGGGGGTGTGGTCACGTAGAAAGAATGAACGAGGAATGAGTAACAAAGCAAATCTATGTTGCAGATGTGAACGGCAGAGTCGGGAAGGGACGCCCTAGAGAAAGGTTTATCGACCAAATTAGCAATATAGTGAAAATGGGCCAGATTAGGAGTACTCTTAATCGACGAGCATGTATGTGTAGATATGTGGATGTAAAGGAGGCAAAAGAGGTATGTCAGGAGAGTGTGAAATGGAAATCCGTAGTCTCTGCCTACCCCTGTGGGTGACAGGCGTGAGTGTTTATGTATGTACTCGTATGTATGTATGGTGTATAATAGTGTAGAATACACTCCATATCGTCCCGTGGGTGTTGTAAGAGGCGACAGAAGGAAATATACCAACAGATGCAGCAGCGTCTTCCCAATACAAACTAAAATATGAAAAACTGCGGTTACAAGCCCGCCTGCCCAGCGTGGCAATTATAGCAAATATCCCCCCTAAGAGGCAATCTATGGAGGAGGCCCATGTTCAGCAGTGGACTTTTGATATGCTGTAACGGTTACGGTAGCGGTAAAATCGTAAAATACATTTTAATTTGTTTTGTTATTGTGTATATAATTGCAAACATTTATAAACGAAATGAACTATTGACAACATTTTAGATGATTACTTGGCGGTGCACAAAATATGTATATAAATAGTATGTGTATACTATAAACTATAACTTTTAGACAGTGAAACATCTATATAATAATTTCTCACACTACAGCGAATATCACACATTAAATAAAATTAATGTTATGGTTCTTACCACGGTTATTAACATAAAATGTTGGTAAAAGGTTGGCAGCTACGAGCATACAACTATGTGTACGAACGGGTCAGAGGAAGTATCACCCTCGAACAGAATACCAGCGTAAAATATCAGCTGAATGCTGCTGTGTTTCGTATGGTGAGTATAGAGAACCGGTGAACCTTATTACTGGAAACGAGGCATTCCATCTTAGTTCTCAGGGATAGCATCAGCATTTTGATTTTTAATCGAGAATAGATGTAGATGTATTTCAATAGGCCACAGACAGCAACCACTAACCATCAAGCGGACTCTGTGCTCGTTTGCCATTCTTATTCTAGTGGGGTACACCGAATGTGAAACTAATAAATAATAACGCACGTATATGTGCATAAAAAAAGGAACAAAATATTGTGTAATATTTTTGTTGTGTTAATATTGTGTAACTATATGATACATTTATTGGTTAATTAATTCGACACAAGTATAGAATTCTCACGAAAATCATAAACATATTTGTATATTATAACAACACAATGTGATGCTGATGAGCGTTAATTATAAGCGAGAGTTACACGTGTTAATTATACCGACAGCGACAAACGTAACTTTATCGTGTGAATACTGTAATCTCACTTACTGAAGCGAAATTCACTATAAAATTTTTGTCTATTTCAGTTCACAGAACATGAGTCATAAAGAACTATTAATACATTATTTATAAACATACAAAACGGTACTTATTTCTATTAGAAACTTCGATTATATTGGTAAAGTTAGTTAGTAAACAACTATGCAAATTGGATAAATGAAAACAAAAGTTACAGCCTTCACATGTCCCGCTGCAAGGGATAGGTCAATTCTTATTTCTTAGAAGGTTCAAAAACTTCAAATATTTATAATTTCTCAGACATGTAAGTTTTTTCATGATATTTTTTCACCATCGAGCACGTGGTCAATTAGCGCTTAAAATAATTTCAATTAACAGTTTCATTGATGTAGACCAGGATACGCTTGGATTCACTCGCAATTTTGTACAGTTTAATTGCCAAGTGCCGCCCCAAACGATACTCGGAAGGTTATTTTTCATTTTGTGAAACCTACTGAATTTATAAGCTTCTAATAAATATAGGGGTCACAAAATGAAATCTATCTTAAATATTAATCATACTAGCTGTTACCCGCGGCTTCGCCCGCATGGTCATTGGAAATGCTACTGTACACAATGTTATATGTTTTTCCATTCGGGAAAGAATGGGAGATTCTGGGCATTTGATACACGCGAACATGCTACATACAGCTGACCATGAGAGAAGCACGGTTTTTCTAAGTTGACCCCGCTACCTGTAACGTTTGCCCTTGCGCTTTATTCATTGTCATTGCAAAACTGAGCTTAATAGGAACTGCAACCTTTTGAATTGAAAAGGAAGATCTGTGGGAATTATAGGATCCGTGGTTTAATAACATTTTCACCTTTTCCTATGCCTGTCAAAATTGTAGCACCGATTATGTTCCGTCCAAGATGTGTCACACGCAGCCTTGTACCGTTACATAACCGAGGAGCATCTAAATTTCGCATTAGCATGACTGGGACGCCTAATTTTAATTGAAGCTTATGTGAGGCACACCTGACAACTCTAGAGAATTTAGAAACTCTACGGGATGAAAATCTCTCGTCAATTTAGAGCAGCCCTCAGCATCCGTTTCCAACCGCCCATCGCCAATTTTTAATAGTGTGTCAGCATAGTTTCCAGCATTGATATCATTATACAAATGCACTCTCATATTCGTAGTTAAACTGAATTTTGTCACCTTGTTCCATAAAATAGACGACTTGAGGCATGCTTTAATTTCATCTGCAGGTGTGCCCTTTTGAATGACAGGTAAAGTTTGGCGAAAGTCACCAGCCAGTAAAACCACTATTCCTCCCATTACATCGGTATTGCTGCGCAAATCCTGGAGCGTTCGATTTAGTGCTTCTACAGCTTTTTTATGCGACATTGTACTTTCGTCCCATACTAAAAGTTTGCATTGTCGTAGCATTATACCTCGTGCACTATTTTTGCTAAAGTTGCAGATCGGCGATTCTTCCTGGGCTAGATTTAGAGGGAGTTTTAAAACAGAATGTGCAGTGCGGCCCCGCTTAGCAGCGTGGCGGCTATACCGGAGGAAGCTACGGCCACAGCAATGTTTTATCTTTCCGTACTTGCGCTAATAATAAATTTAACAAAATGTCTTCCCAGTTCCTCCAGGGCATCTAAAAGAAAAGTGCACCATTTCCAGATTCAATTTGTCCTAATACTTTGTCAAAAACTCGTTTTTGTTCGGGAAGCAAGCGGGGTACAAATTCGGCTACTTGCTGCTGCAAAGCTGGTATATCGTAGTTTGTTTCACGTATAATTTCATCACTTAGTTCATTTTCGGTTGTTCGCTGAGGGCTTATCATTCCAAAGTCGCTTAATTTTTTGCCTACCATTGCCATTACTTTATCTTCAATTTTTCCAAGTGCTTCATTATAAATGTGTTCATTGTATGTCATGTTCGCGTGTGTCTGCTGTAAACTTCGCAAAATATCTTCCGCCATGTACTCTTTATATTTGTCCCACAATTTATGTGCATTAGATAGCCCGCAAGATGATATGAGAGTTGCATAAAGATCCCTAATTTTGGCTGGTGACTGGCACTGCACAGCTTCCTCCATGGTTTCATCCCAGTGATTATCGTTTTCTAAAAGATGCAGAGCTTCACATGCTTCTCTATAAATTGCGCATTCCTGACCGTTGACAGTTTTAAGGTCTTTATATCCTGTAGGACCCCGAACATGGTGCAGCAGCAATCGTAAACAGAAACATTCAAAATTAGTTACATGGACGGTATACACACGACCAAGGGCATCTGATGACTTTACACCGGGCCAATTTGCAACAGGCGCGCCTTGAATACGGCGTTTCCACTCCTTCCTAGATGTGTTCCAAGTATAATAGCGGGGGACTTCAGAATATAACAACGTTTTTGCGAAGGGTCGGTTTGACATAGTTGAAAGAAGGGTGTTAGTGTAGTTTTTGGCGGTGATGCAATTCTTTCTTGGAAATTTCTTTCGGTGAAATATACACGCTCTCCATTTTCTAAGTGCACAACAAGGTGAGTAACTGTTGGGTGCCTTTCGTGTAAAGGGAAGCCAAGGAGACGCCACGCTGCCTCGTTACTGCTGACATAACGCCCTGCTTGAAAGGTCTGTACTTCATTAACGGGATTTGCCTCACCTTCACTCCTGAGATTAAATATTGCTTGGTCGCTTCCTTTATTTATGTACTTACAGATATACTTGATTGCGCGGACAGAGCTACATGCTTCTACATTAATGTGGGCATTAAACATTTTCCATAGAATGGGCGAATACGGACCCAATCCAGCTGTTATCTAAGGTTTCGAACGCTCCAGAGCGAGATTTGATTGTAACTTTCCTGCCACTATCTTCGGGAGCTCTGCGTCTGTATAAAGGGTAGCCATTGTCATTGTGCACTGTTTCTTTTAATAGCTGTTTAGGGAATTTCTTTGTACATTTTCCTTCTTTCATACATGACGATATTGAATTTCGTGCTCCACATGGACCGTGAATCATATTTCGGACGATGGTATCATACAATTCTTTATCTTGCTCAGGATCCGGAATCTCGGCGCTTATTATGTCGTCTATTTGGCTGGGCCGCTTCTCTTTAAGCCATATTAGAATGTGGGCATGCGGTAATCCTCTTTTGCCATTCAATTGAATATATGAAGCACTGCACCTCTCCGAAAATTTTCCTTTGTTAATTACATACATTAATTTTGTACTTTTAATCAAGTACTCTAGCAACTAAATCGTGTCTGTCAGTACTTTTTGGCCCGGCATTAGCTCCTCGGTTATTTCTTTCCATGTGGGATTGCAAGTAAAAGTAACAAAAGATCAGGTCTTACGTAAGTTCGTACATAGGCGAATGCGTCTTGTGTGTACTCATGTAGGTAGCGGGACTGTTAACGAATGATGAGGGCAGAATTACCATTTCACCTAAATCTCTGGGGTTTACATTGGCGTCGCTAGAAACTGCATCTTGTAAATGTATATAATTCTCAACGCGCAGCTTTTTTGATTTAAAGATATATAACGGAGACGTTCACTTTCTACCTTCACATACATGTCTACCAAAAGTTGATGAAATAATTGTCTACACCGGCTAAGAGGTTAAAATCATTTTCTCGCAACATCATATGATACGCATAAAATCCATACACGATACTTTTTGTTCGGAGTAGGCCTTTGTGACCGGGTTAATGAGTGGAATTTGAAAATGATAACCCTCTTGTCCTTTGCAATAAATCAATGGCTATTGCAGAGCGTCATAAAACTGTGTGTATCGGCTACCCGTTGCAACGTATCATCACGTGCTCGCAAGACAATGTCTCGTGACGAAAATTGATCACCACTAATTACGGCTGCTATTTCGTTTATCAAAGGTGCATTGTAGCGCCTTTCATGCTCTCCTCGAGGTCCGATCTGCGTGAATGACGACTTTATAATCCTCTTCAGGTAGGTTTTCTAAAGCAGTTTTAAATGTTTTGACTAAAATGTTACGTTCATGCAAGAATCTTTGAATTTTGAACACTGTGTCTCTCTCAACTCCCTGGATAAATTGGCAGCGACGGTCTACCTCAATTTCTTCGTCACCTATAAAATATACTTATAAAATTTATGCTGTTCGTTTTCAGCTGCAAAAAGTGAACCTATTCTATGAAAAATTTGCCCTTGCAACGTAAATGTAGGCGAAAATCCCGGCATTATTATTTCCCGGTCAACCCGAAGGACGTCATTTGAAAGCATGAGTTATATTTCCGGATCCTGTTTAAAAAGCGCCGTGACTCATTAGCATCATATAAAAAGAGAGTTTTCAAAGGTTCTTCTGGTTCCCAAGTAACAGAAGAGACACTTTGCCATTGGAACAGCACATGCCTGCGGTCTCATCGTTCCATTTTAAAGCGCTGCAAAATCGACACGCCTTGTCCATCAGTCCGATAACAACTAACCTGTGATTTTTATAATCAATCAACGGATCATAATTGAATGCAGCGTCATTAAAAACCGACCAATTGTTTCTTTGAAAATTTTGTCGACGTTCAGCTTGGAGCTGTGCATTTGCATCTCTTCGCGCCTGTGTCTGTTCTGGTGTTTCAGATGCCCTTATAGTAGATTGACGTTCAGCTTGCTCAATGAGTCTGTGTTGAGTTTCATCAGGTGTTTCCGCGGCTCTTAAGGCGGCCTGACGTTCCGCTTGTTCGAATAGCCTTTGCTGACTTTGAGCAGGTGTTTCAGTAGCTCTTAAAGTAGATTGACGCTCTGCCTGTTCAAGACGCCTTTGCTGACTTTGAGAAGGTGTTTCAGAAGCTCTTAAAGTAGCTTGACGCTCTGCCTGTTCAAGACGCCTTTCCTGACTTTGAGAAGGTGTTTCGGAAGCTCTTAAAGCAGCCTGACGCTCTGCTTGTTCTTGCCTTCTCAGTTCAGCATCTTCTAAAGATTCTAGCGATCGAGCTAATCTTTTCGCTTGTCTTTGACAAGATACTCTTGAAAGGCTGGACTTACGTTTGCGAGGCATTATGAAGTAAGAAAAAACCTATTTATAAAAAACGTTAAAATACCTAAAAGGAATTAAATTTCCTTTTAAATATTTTTTTTAAAAGCAAATCCAAAATATCTAAAAGGAATAAATATTCCTTTTAGATATTTTTAAAATCAAAACAACAAAACCAATTCAAGACACAACACGAATCAGAAAACGATAGCCAAAAAAATCGAATCAACTTAACCAAATCACAAAACAAATCGCAGAAAACCGAAATCGAAAGCAGTAGTCAATATAAATATAACCAACGAAAAGAAGTAAGTGTATAGGTACCGTATACACTATCTATACTATTAATATTCCTTTGAAATATTGTTAAACAACCTAAAACAACGAAAACCAATTCACGATTCTAAATAAACAAAATCCAAAATCAACCCAGAGTCTAAATATGTATAAAAGGAATACCAACCAAATCAACAAAACCGATCCAAGAAAATACACAAATCCGAAAATGAAAGCCAATATAAATCCATTCAACCTTAACCAAATCACAAAGCAAATAACAAACAACCGAAATCGAAAGCAGGTAGTCGAATAAGCTACGAAATAGAAACAATTTAAGCGTATAGGTACCGTATGCACTATAAGTTGACGCGCGGCTCAACGGCGGGAGTTAAGTACATGTCAGGAAACATTTCGTTACCGCGTTTTAAAAACCTAGTAACGACATCTAGCGGAATCAATTTAAACTATGTATACGTTAGTTAATAAGAACTCTCAAAAATATATTTCTTATAATTTTGCACAATTTTTCTTATTGTAATACCGATTCATTCATAACCACATATAAGAACTGTATTCATTTCCGTTCAATAAATATTACTAAGGCTTATTAATAAGGCTTACTAAGAACTGTTTCTACCATTGTTAAGTAATAGTTAAGGGTGAAAGCGTGACAGGTGGTGATAGTATTTCTGATCCATACTTATAATCACGCCTGTAACCCTTGCGGGTAGGCGGAGCATCAACGGATTACTTAATATCGTCTGCGAGGTTATCGCCTATTCTGTGAATTACGATGCACCAAATTTTTATCGCTCTCCCGGTCCTGCGTGGAAAAATACAGATCCATACATTTTTATCTTAATTTTGGTAAAAGACATAATAATCCAGATATTCTGACCTTCTGTGTTCGTCCATCGTACCGTCGTCCGTCTTATAGAATCACGGTGGCGCCACCTAGCTGAATTTAGTTTTGCAACATATTCGATTTTCCCACGGAATGATATGTTTTCCGCTGAAAAAGTAGCCTAAAAGTAAAGTAAGCCTATGTCACTCTACAGCCACCGAACTATCCCCATACAAATAATCATGCCATGCCGACGCTCTGTTGCGACGTGAAAGAAGGACAAACTTGTGCAACATATTCGATTTTCCCACGGGAATGAGATGTTTTCCGCGGAAAAAGTAGCCTATGTCACTCTACAGCCACCGAACTATCCTCATACAAATAATCATGACATGCCGACGCTCTGTTGCGACGTGAAAGAAGGACAAACAAACAACCACACTTTCGCATTTATAATATTAGTATGGAAGTATGGATATTTGGATTAAAAACAAAATACTTAAAGCACTTACAAGTACAATTTATAAAAAATTAAAAACAATATTATTACCTAAAATTATCCCTTCACCTTAAAATATAATTAAATTGTACAAAAGCTCTCCTATGAACCGAAATAAATAATTTGTGATACTCAATAACTTTTTGCTCAATCATACTATTTTGTTATAACATTATTCAAAGAGGAAGCCCGCAGAGGCGTATCAGGCAATTTGGCAGCGTTCGTGGCGTCTCGTTTCGGAGATAGAGCATTGTTTACGGCTGCTGTAGTAATGCTGCTGTAGCTCCAAAAACCCACTATACGTAAAACTAGGCACGGAGACGGAGAGAACGGTGAGCTGAAATTAGGGAAATTCGGAATAGGGCAACGGAACCCAAGGGGCCAGCAGTTGGCGGACTACATGGAGAAATAGGGACTCTTTATGATGAACTCTTTCTTCAAGAAGCGGCCCCACAGAAAGTGGACCGGGTCGAGTCCCAACGGTTCAATAAAAATGAGATTGACTTCATTATGACGACCAGGCAACAACTGTTCATTGATGTATCGGTGATCGCGAGGATGAAAACTGGCAGCGATCACTGAATGGTGAGAGGCACACTGAACCTAAACTTTAAGTTGGAGAGGTCACGTCTAATGAATTCAACGCTCTGTCCTCCTCATGCTCTAATCCAAAGCCTCGAAAACTTTCAGCTCGAGTTACAAAATCGTTTGCAGTGCCTAGAAGACTGCAATAAAGTGGACAATATGAATGACAAGCTGGTGGAAACTGTCCATGCGGTCGGAGCTAAGTTCTGCAAAACCCGTTGCAGAAGGACCCAACAACTCTCCGATCACACGCTTAATCTCATGGTTGTGAGACGGGAAATGAAGCTACAGTCTTCAGCAGATTTGACAGCATACAGGCAACTGAACAGACAGATCTCCAAATGCATGCGGCGGGTCTTACGCAACTTTAATACAGCTCGTATTGAAGACGCGATCGAGCGGGACCAGGGCTCCAATGTCTTTGCCAGAGATCTGTCTGCCAGAAATAGCTAACTTTTGAAGCTAAAGACCGAATGTGGCAGCATCGTTTCCGGGACACCTGAGATTTTGAGTGAGATTGAGAGGTTCTATGAGAGCTGTACACATCATCGTTGGAGACACACAAAAGTGTGAGGAACGATCCAAGAGCAAGTCTTATCCGACACTATTCTGATAATATCCTGGACGTCAGTCTGAGCGAGACTAGAATGGCTCTCCAGCACCTTAAAAACGGCAAGGTCCCAGGCGAGGATGGAATTAAAGCGGGTGGAAAACCGGTACTTGAAGTCCTTAAGAAGGTCTTTAATTCCGTCCTCCATGGTGGCACTACTCCGGAAGCGTGGAGCAGAAGTGCGGTGGTCTTGTTCTTCAAGAAAGACGACAATGTTCTCTTGAAGAACTACAGACCGATTTCCCTTCTGAGCCGCGTCTACGTGCTGTTTTTTAAGTCATTACGAATCGTCTCGCACGCAGATTCAACGACTTCCAGCCTTCCGAACAAGCCGGTTTCCGAAAAAGCTTTTGCACCATAGACCACATACATACTCTTTGGCAAATTGTACAGAAGACCGAAGAGTACAATCTACGACTTTGTCTTGCTTATGTGGACTATGAGAAAGCCTTTGATTCCGTTGAAATTTGGGTGGTGCTGCAGTCCTTTCAGCGGTGCCAAGTTGACTGTCAGTATATCTAAGTGCTGAAGTGCTTGTACAGTAAGGCTACGATGGCTATCCGAGTACAGAACCAGAGTACGAAATCTATCCAACTACAGAGAGGTGTAAGGCAGGGGTGACGTAATATCCCCGAAACTCTTCACCGCTGCATTTGATGACGTTTTCAAGCTACTG
>JAGSMP010002308.1:0-49266 GCA_029286625.1 Parnassius orleans | reverse complement strand
ACTCCGGAAGCGTGGAGCAGAAGTGCGGTGGTCTTGTTCTTCAAGAAAGACGACAATGTTCTCTTGAAGAACTACAGACCGATTTCCTTCTGAGCCGCGTCTACGTGCTGTTTTCAAGTCATTACGAATCGTCTCGCGCAGATTCAACGACTTCCAGCCTTCGAACAAGCCGGTTTCCGAAAAGCTTTTGCACCATAGACCACATACATACTCTTCGGAAAATTGTACAGAAGACCGAAGAGTACAATCTACGACTTTGTCTTGCTTATGTGGACTATGAGAAAGCCTTTGATTCCGTTGAAATTTGGGTGGTGCTGCAGTCCTTTCAGCGGTGCCAAGTTGACTGTCGGTATATCTAAGTGCTGAAGTGCTTGTACAGTAAGGCTACGATGGCTATCCGAGTACAGAACCAGAGTACGAATCTATCCAACTACAGAGAGGTGTAAGGCAGGGGTGACGTAATATCCCCGAAACTCTTCACCGCTGCATTGGATGACGTTTTCAAGCTACTGGACTGGAAAGGATACAGAAGCCGAAGGACCAATAAAGACTGCAGAAGATACAAAATTGGAACTGAAAAAGGCTGTCAACCCTAAGACGAGGCGGTCTGCAGATCTAAGGAAGTGGGAAACGCAGGTGTCGTGGTCAGACCACTTCCAGGAGGCAGCTGAGAAACTGAAAACTGCGGCCTCCTCCTTGAGGTGTCCGAGCCCAGGCAGCGCCTTCCCTGGTTGCCTCAGGGTTTTGAAGGACCCGAAAATGAAGACGTGATTAGCGGCTGTATGGCAAAATCTTGCTGCTTGCGGCTGGAGCGAGGAGAAAGTAAAGACTGCAAAGTGGCATTTAAGAAGTCTTGGCGAGGAAGCAGGCGGACTACGGTCATCCTCAATGCTCGTCTGCCTTAAGGGATGTTTTGGTGGGCACAATCGTCTTTACGTTGGCTGGGACGTGGTAGAACCTTGTGACTACGTGGACGTCACGTGCTGCCAGAGATGCCAATAATATGGGCATCCGGCTAAATACTGCCGATCTAAGGAGACTAGAACACAGCGCCCGGACCCGACGGGTTCCTGGTCGAGCTCTCGTCGCTCTGAAGGGCTGGAGCCCCAGTTGAGGGCTCTTCACGTATGTCGAGCAGGTCAGCTTCCCAGTGTGTGGAAGGAGGGAGGCTGGTCCTGCTCAGGAGAGTCGTACCGGCCCAGGTGCTGCTCGACGAGGCGGGCAAACTTTTGAGCGTATCATCGCAGATCGCCTCGTCAGCCACTTGTGAGAGGCTGGACCTGGACGAGAACCAATTTGGTTTTCGTCGCGGGCGCTCCACGTAACGCGCGTGAGGGCCTGGCGGAGAGACAGTATCCCGGGGTGGGGTAGTGCTGGCGGTGTCTTTAGACATCTCAACGCCTTCAACACCCTACCCTGAGTTGTATTCGGGAGGCGCTGAATTACCATCGCGTGCCTCCTACCTCCGCCGCACAATAGGGGCTTACCTTAGGAGGATGCGTTACGTATCGGGGACGTGACGGCGCTGGTCGGCGCGTCATGTCGTGCGAGTGTTCCGCAGGGATCGGTCTTGGGACCGCTCCTGTGAAACATCGGCTACGACTGGGTGCTGAGGAGGCGAACCCGTCAGGCGCCGACTTGACGTGTTATGCAGACGACACGCTTGTCACTGCCTGGGGAGCTCGCACAGGGAGGCAGCGTTGGTTGCCACGGCTGCGGTGTCACTGTGGTGAACCGCATCCGGCGCCTGGGCCTGGGTAGCCCTAAACAAGTCGGAGGTCATCGTGTTTCATGGCCCTCGACGCGCGCCGCCTCAGGATCACACATCGTGGTCAGCGGGGCCCGGATAGCTGTCAGTCCACCATGAAGTATCTGGGATTGGTGCTCGACAGCCGATGGGGTGGACCCACTTCCGGCGGCTGGCGCCCAAGCTGATGGGTGCAGCGGCGCGCGCTTTCAACGTTGCTTCCCAACTTGGGGCCCGGCGCCGCCTGTAGGCGGTTGTACGTGGGAATCGTGCGGTGGCCTGGCCCGGGGCCTGTGTGGGCGATGGACGCGACGGCCAGCACTCTCGCCATTCTGCGTAAACCGCAAAGGCGATGGCCGTCAGTCGTCCGCGGGTATCACGATTTCCTACGAGGCGGCACGTCCTGGCGGATCCCCGCCCTGGGACCTAGGGCGAAAGTACTCGCGTCATTATATCGATGGCGCGAGAAGACGAACAGGGGCTCGAGGCCGGTGCAGCGACAGATCGCGCTGCGCCGAGGAGGGCTCCGTCAGGTCTTGTTGCGGAATGGCGGCAAGGCTTCTGCGCCCTACCGCCGGCCTCGCTATCGTCGAGGGCGATCCGGCCGTACTCGACGACTGGCTCGGGAGAAGGCACGGCTCCCTGTCGTTTAGGGTGACGCAAGTGCTGTCGAGGCACGGCTGCTTCGGCAAGTACCTGTGCCGCATAGAGAGGAGCCGGACGCTCGGTGCCACCACTGCGTCCATTGCGGGGAGGACACGGCGCAACACCGCTCGCCGAGTGTGCAGCTTGGGAGGAGCAGCGCCGTGTCCTCTAGGCGAAGTAGGAGGCGATCTGTCGCTGCCAGCCTAGTGCGGAAGATGGTCGGTAGCGCAGGTCGTGGGACGCGGTGGTGTCCTTACGAGGACGTGATGTCGCAGAAGAGCTGCGGAACAGGAAGGGAGATCTCGACTCCTTCCCCGGCCGCAGAAAGGCACCGAGCGCAGGAGAAGGCGGACAACGCCCTGGCCCCATGAATGGGTCCAGGGCGAGGGACCTGAAATCCCACCCCCTCTTCGATGGCCCCTGAGGCGGAGGTGCGTGCGGTGTCCGGCGCCTCTGACGATGCACGAGGTAGTTGAACACCTCACTACCCCGTGCAGGAGACAGGCCGACAGACCAGGCCAGCACTAGTGTGGGGCTGCGGAAGAATTTGGATTCCCCCGGCCCCCCGCACGTGAGGAGACACCGGGGTGGTTTAGCCGGTAGAGTCCGGCACGCCCTCCGCCTTTCCCCAGGCGGAGGTGGTCCATGAGTTTCCCCGGAAAAAAAAAGGTTAGGTTAGGTTAGGTTAGGTTTGCGCGTGGGTTGGGGTCTGCTCGGGTTGAATTACTGGGGCCCATGCTTGTTTTCCTGGTAAAAGGGGCACGTTGCCAGCAGGTGCTCAGTGAAACAACAGGGTACGTTGTTATGCTTGTGGAGGCAGGGACAGAAACAGTGCACTGCGTCGGCTAAAATGTCCCTGTGTTCCGATCTCAGGCATTCTGCTGGCCACAGATTGGGAAGAAGTGCATCCCACCTACCAAAAAAGGGAAGGAAGAATGGTGAGATACCTGCACCCACCAGCAAAGGCCACAACGACTTCTGTCGCTGCACCGAGTATTAGCTCGGCTATGGAGGTGGCTGAATTATAAATTCGCGCCCCTGAAAGTCCTCCAGGGCAATCTGAACCACTGCCGCAATGCGCAGCATCTGCTTATGCAAACCATTGCGGAGTGGCGGGTTGCCCTTGCAATAATGGAGACCTTATGCCGTCCCGACCATCCTCGCTGGTTCGGTGACGAATCGGGCTCCGTCGCCATCTACTGGGGGGGTGGAGAGGGTGCCCCACCCTGCACTCTATTGAGAAGAGGGCAGGGCTTCGTTGCAGTGCAATGGGGCCCCCTGGCCATAGTGGGCTGCTATGTCTCTCCCAATAGGTCCCTTGCCGACTACGAGGCGTACCTAGACGAGGTGGCGAACTGTGTTCGCGAATGTCAACCTCGTCCGTTGATCGTCCTAGGAGTTTTAACGCCCACACCGGGCTTGGGGCAACTCCAGAGACGATCCGAAGGAAGAGACAGTGATGGAATGGGCGGCTGGGCTGGACCTCCGTTTAATGAATCAGGGTCCGTAAGCACATGCGTGCGGTGGCAGAGAGTCCATCGTAGATCTTACGTGGGCAACCCTCCTGCAATGCAAATGCTGTCGGGCTGTCGAGGTGGCGAAGGAGGCGGTCACTGTCCGACCACCGCCACATCGTGTTCGATGTCGCACTTTGCCAGCCGACAGTAACCCCTATCGCCTATGATGCGGTTCTGCGATCGATCTTCCCACTGGCGTAAATGTCGTGTGCTATGCCGACGACACCTTGGTGATCGCCAGTGGGATAACTTTCGAGAGGGCCAAGGGCTCGCCGAACTCGGGGCGGAAGTCGTCGTCGCCAAAATCCACGAGTTGGGATTAGAATAGCGCCTCACAAGACCGAGGCCCTATGGTTCCATAAATTACCAAGGGCAGGGAACCACCCGACTCGTGTATCCGCGTGGGTGGGTCTGATGTCAGAGTGGGAGGTACATGAAGTACCTAGGCCTCCACCTGGACAGTCGCTGGGGCTGTCGGTGGGCTGCTGCAGGAGGTTGGTCCGCTCCCTTACCGCTGCAGCCGAGGTGGAATCGCGGAGGAAGAGGAGTGTTGGTATGGCGATGCGCCACTCGCCTATCCTCCGCGACTCAGACGGGGCCGCACCGTTGATGCGGTGGTGGTGGTGGGGCCGCGGGGAAGGTGTCGGTATTGCGGGCGCCGCTCTCTCTACCCTCCGCGGCCGAAACTTGGTTGGCGGCGGAGCCAGAGACCAGATCCGCCGCTGGGGCCGCGAAAGCGGGCGCTACTAAGCGCTCTTCCGGCCCCATGAATGGGTCCAGGGCGAGGGACTTGAAGTCCCCGCCCCCTCTTCGATGGACCCGAGGCGGAGCGGACTCGCGCCGACACCCGCTCGCGCCTCTGAGGCGATGCACGGGGTAGTCGACACCTCACTACCCGTGCAGGGGACGAGGCGGACAGACCGGGCAGGCACTGAGTGTGGGGCTGCGGAAGAATTTGGATTCCCGCGGCCCCGCGCTCACGTGCGAGGAGACACTGGGGTGGTTTTAGCCGGTAAGAGTCCGGCACGCCTTCGCCTTTCCCAGGCGGAGGTAGTCCATGATTTCCCAAAAAAAAAGGTTAGGTTAGGTTAGGCTCCCCGAACGGGTTCCGCCTTGTCGTGGCGGGGCTTAGTAGCCGTGGCTTGGTCTCCCACGGTGAACAAAGAGGAACCCCTTGGCTGGCCGGGTGTAGGCCCGGCCCGGGTGGCCACTCCGTGTGGGCTCGGTGAGCCCACTTCGGATGTGTGTCGGTGGGCTGCTGCGGGAGGTTGGTCCGCTCCCTTACCGCTGCAGCCGAGGTGGAGTCGCGGAGGAAGAGGTGTTGGTATGGCGATGCGCCACTCGCCTATCCTCCGCGACTCAGACGAACCGCACCGTTGATGCGGTGGTGGTGGGGCCGCGGGGAGAGGTGTCGGTATTGCGAGGCGCCGCTCTCTCTACCCTCCGCGGCCGAAACTGTTGGCGGCGGAGCCAGAGACCAGATCCGCCGCTGGGGCCGAAAGCGGGCGCTACTAAGCGCTCTTCCGGCCCCATGAATGGGTCCAGGGCGAGGGACTTGAAGTCCCCGCCCCCTCTTCGATGGACCCGAGGCGGAGCGGACTCGCGCGCCGACACCCGCTCGCGCCTCTGAGGCGATGCACGGGGTAGTCGAACACCTCACTACCCGTGCAGGAGACGAGGCCGACAGACCGGGCCAGCACTAGTGTGGGGCTGCGGAAGAATTTGGATTCCGCGGCCCCGCGCTCACGTGCGAGGAGACACTGGGGTGGTTTTAGCCGGTAGAGTCCGGCACGCCCTCCGCCTTTCCCCAGGCGGAGGTAGTCCATGAGTTTCCCCGCAAAAAAAATGGTTAGGTTTTTTAAATACGTTGTCCTCTGATGTGGTGGTCAGAGCCTTTGCATATCTTGTTTTAGTCTCTGGTGTGGACTTTTGTCCATAACTTTTTGTCATGTTCATTTTGGTCATGATGTAGGTCAATTTCTTATATCTGTACTGTTATAGTTCTATGCTACTGTCTTTTTTTTCATGTCAATATATATTGTTATTTATTTATTTATATTATTCATACTAATATCTTTACTGCATTATTTAATTGTTTTCTGGTTAATGGCGTTCTTACACTCTAAACTATTTTTATCCCATCTCTTAGTATTCATCTTTTCTTATACAGCATTTTGTATGCATAGATCATATATTACGTAGTAATATATTCTATCCATTTTTCTTACTTTACATTTTTTTTAATACTTAATTCTATATCTTTATTATTTTTCTAGGTTTTATTCTTAATTTTTACTTTTCTTACTATATGTTCACAGAATTTAATGAAATCATTTCTTTCAGTTTTCATTGTTAGTATATTAAAATATTTCCTTCTGTAATTTTATATTTATTTTCTGTTCTAGGTCTATCCTTTTACTGCTGTACACGGGCAGTCTACGAGCAAGTGCATCACAGTTTCTTCAACGTCTGGGTCACAAGCACATCCAGCGCTTGTCCTACACTTGAAGCGATTTAGGTACCCTGCAAAGGCACCGTGTCCAGTAAGTATTTGCACTAGTTCAGGTGATGGTCTGATTTTTCTTATTAATTTATAAGCTGTTTCGGCATTTTTGAAGAACATTTTGGTGGTAGTAGCTGTTTCACTGTTTATGTATCGTTGGTTCCACTCCTGCACTGATCTTACCCTTATCGTTCGTTTTATGAACGATATGGGGCATCTGTCATATTGGGATGCTGTTTTTTTGTATAGTGCCGCTTCTTTTGCCAGGTGATCTGCTCTTTCATTTCCATGATGTCCCGCATGAGCCTTTATCCAAAATAACTTTACTATTTTATTATTATACTTTAAGATCTTTAAATTTTTCCTTATGGCGCGGACTAATGGATGGAAGTTGTCCGGGGATTTCAATGAGTTCAGTCCTGATTGGGAGTCGCTGTAGATGTTAAAGACACTGTCCTTATGTTTCATCATAAGTTCTGTGGCTTGGTACAGTGCGTAAAGTTCGGCTTGGTAGACTGTGCAGAAGGATTCCAGCTTAAATTTTTTACTTAAAATTTCAGTGTTATCCATCCACACAGATACCGCTGCTCCTACCTTCCCATCAATTTTACTCCCATCAGTGTAAATCTGTACCGCCTCTAGCTGTTCTTTTGTTGCTTCCATCTTTTCCGGTTCTTTACCTTCTATTGTGTTAAAAGTTATTTCCTCTTCTTTAGCTGGATGGTCGGATTCAATAAACAGTTCTTTTTCTTCAACTTTTCTGTCCCCAGGATATCCTCCTGAGGTTTTCCGCGCTTAGCTTCATACAGCCTTGCGGCTTCCGCAAGCGGATATCAGAGGTAACAGTCCCGTTAATCATCATCATCATCATCATTACAGCCTTCACAGTCCACTGCTGAACATAGGCCTCCCCAAGGAATGCCACAAAGCACGGTCCTGAGCCACCCGCATCCATCGACTTCCTGCATGTCTTACCAGGTCGTCACTCCATCTAGTGGGGACGCCCTACACTAAATCCGCCGGTACGAGGCCGCCACTCGAGAACCTTTTTCCCCATCGGTTGTCGGTTCTTCGAGCTATATGGCCGGCCATTGCCACTTCAGCTTACTAATCTGTTGGGCTATGTTCTATCTATGCTCATTTCTAAGTTTATCACGCAGTGAGACTCCGAGCATAGCCCTCTCCATAGCTCGCTGAGCGACCTTGAGCTTCCTCATCCGGCCAGCAGTGAAGGACCACGTCTCAGTTCCGTAGGTCATCACTGGCAACACGCACTGGTTGTACAGCCTCGTTTCCAAGTTTTGAGGTATACCTGACGAGAAGATGTGCCGTAATTTCCCGAACGCTGCCCAGCCGAGTTGAATCCGTCGATTGACCTCTCGGTCGAAGTTGGACTTACCTAGTCGGACTATTTGTCCCAGGTAAACATATTCGTCAACAACTTCGAGCTTAGTGCTCAACAACTACCGGCATAGGTGTGACATGGACATTAAACATGGTCTTTGTTTTGTCCATGTTCATCTTAAGACCTATCCGTTGGGAGGCACTATTGAGGTCATTGAGCATAGTGCTTAGGTCCTCCAGCGATTCTGCCATAAGGACTATATCATCGGCAAATCGAAGGTGAGTGATGTACTCGCCATTGATGTTAATGCCGTATCCTTTCCAGTCCAGAAGCTTGAAAACGTCTTCCAATGCAGCGGTGAAGAGTTTCGGGGATATAACGTCACCCTGTCTTACACCTCTCTGCAGTTGGATAGGTTGACGCAGATGCTGTCAGGGCACGGCTGCTTCGGCAAGTACCTGTGCCGCATAGACGAGAGCCGGACGCTCGGTGCCACCACTGCGTCCATTGCAGGAGGACACGGCGCAACACACGCTCGCCAGTGTGCAGCTTGGGAGGAGCAGCGCCGTGTCCTCACAAATGAAGTAGGAAGCGATCTGTCGCTGCCGGCCTTAGTGCGGAAGATGGTTGGTAGCGCAGGTCGTGGGACGCGGTGGTGTCCTTCTGCGAGACGTGATGTCGCAGAAGGAAACTGCGGAACAGGAAAGGAGATCTCGACTCCTTCCTCGGCCGCAGAAGGCGCACCGAGCGCAGGAGAAGGGCGGACAACGCCTTTTCCGGCCCCATGAATGGGTCGGGGCGAGGGACCTGGAAATCGCCCCTCTTCGATGGCCCCGGGTGGAGGCGCGTGCGGGTGTCGGCGCGCCTCTGAGGCGATGCACGGGTAGTTGAACACCTCACTACCCCGTGCTGGAGACGAGCCCAGACAGACCGGGCCAGCACTAGTGTGGGGCTGCGGAAGAATTTGGATTCCCGCGGCCCCGCGCGCACGTGCGAGGAGACACCGGGGTGGTTTTAGCCGGTAAGAGTCCGGCACGCCCTCCGCCTTTCCCCAGGCGGAGTAGTCCATGATTTCCCCGCAAAAAAAAGGTTAGGTTACGTTAGGTTAGTTTTTTCTTTCATATACTACTTTTCTGCAGTACCCTTTTTCTGTTAATAACTTCTCTATACATTTTATACCTTTTTTTTTTTTTTTTTTAATATAATTTTTTTCTTTTCGTACTGCCTTATTCTTTTTATTTTGTATTTACGTGTGTATGCACAATTACAATATCTTAATAATGTTACTACTGCATGTTCATGCAATCTTACTCTAACAATGGCTGCTTATTTCATTTTCTACTTTGTTATTTATTTACAAACTCTATAATCCAATATAATCTTTTTATTTTTACTTATTTCTATATGACTAATGCTATGTTAGTTACAGTTTTGTTGCTTTTATTGCTAATTATTACATTGCGTAGTATATTTGTTTTCTAAGCTAAATATTAAAATAGGTGTATATATTATTTGGTCATTCTGTTATTATTTTAAGAGTGTGGTTTAAGGTTTCCTCCAGTTTTGTCCATCTTGGTTACTGGCAATAATCAAGATATCGTCTGCGAGCTTGTACATGGGCTTGTGTTCTCCGTTGTTTGCAATAATGGATCAAGTAGAGTATTCAGAACATGGGTCCACATGTAGAGCCTTGGATATAACCTCTATCTGAGTTTCTTAATTTCTTGTCCAGCGTACTTGAGGTGTATTCTCTTTCCGACAAATAGCTATTTATGAGCCTTAGCATAGACGCGTCAACATTTTTGGAATGAAGCTCATTGATAATGGCTGGCCACCAAGCATTATCAAACGCGCCTTCTATGTCCAACGACACCAGTACAACAATGGATTTCTCTTTTAGTCCCTTTTTTATTAGCGTCATAGTGTCGTATAGGGCATCTTCGGTACTTTTCTGGGGAGTGAAGCCATACTGTCTGTGGTTCATTTTATTCTCTTTTCCAAGTTGCCACTGGACCCGGTTGACAAATAATTTTTCTAGTATCTTACCCAACACAGGTAATAGGCCGATTGGTCTATATGCCTTCGGTTGAGTGTAGTCCTCCTTATTTGCTTTGGGAATTATTTTTATAGTCGCTTTTTCCATAATTTTGAAATGACCTACCATTAGGCATTTATTATATATAGATTGTAGTACTTCAGGTTACTCTCAAACACAGCTTGGCAAATGTCGATGTTAGTCCATCTGCTCCAGGAGCTTTCTTTGGACTCATGTTCCTGAAATTTGTTCAATTTCGTTTTGAGTAAATAAATTTGGATAAAGGATATGTTCGTTATTGATTTTGTATATAATTTTTGCGTGTTATTCCTCATGTTGGCCTGCTCTTCGTTGTCTATGTCCGGGTTGTCGTCTGGATAAAACGTATTAGCAAGGTATTTAGCTGATTCTAGCTCTGAAAGAATTCGGCCGCTGGAGTTCCGAAGCAGTTTGTCCTCTTCTCTATTTGAACATATTTTTAGGATTCGATATGTTCTTTGCCACATAGATTCCTTTTCTTCCTTATTGCAGAGATTCACCCAGCTTGTAGTTGTGGCGTTTTCAATAGCATTTATGTAGTCACGTCTCGCTTCCAAATATAGGTCTACTACATGTTTTCTTCTCCCAGGATGTGCGTTTTTTATCCTTCGTCTTTTCCTGATCATAATTACCTTTTTTTCTTGTATTTCTTCACTCCACCAAGAAGCTATTTTTGGTTTTCGTTCCTGTTCAATAAGAGGTATGCTGCTGTTGCAAGCTGCCAATATACATTGTGTGTATTTGTTAATAATATCTTCTAGCTCTTGATGTGATTTGGTTTCGTCAATTTTATTTTTTACAATATTGTGTTTTTGCAGTTCTCCATTTAATTCTTTCTTTAGTTTTCCCCAATTCGCTTTTTTAATGTTGTATATTTTTGTGCCCCTAGCGGTGATTTCAGTTTTAATGTTTTCTGTATGTAAGTTAAATAATATTGCTTTATGGTTTGAGATTGTGCAGAGCTGGTTATCTACTCTCCAGTCTTTTATTCGGTGTAATAATGATGACGAGCAGGCTGTGACGTCAATTATGCTAGTGCATAATTTTCCTAATCTATGAGCGACGAAAGTTGGTGTTGTGCCCAAATTTAAGATGTCTAGGTTTAGCTCAGCTAACGTTTCCATGATAGATTTTCCTCTGTTGTCGTCGGCATTGCAACCCCACCAGATGCTACGTGCGTTGGCATCTCCTCCAATAATGATGTCATCAGTGTTCATGTTTGCTACGTAGTTCTTAATTGTTTGTAAGTCTTCTTCAAGATCTGCATTTTCGTGTAGATACATGCTAATTAAACCTATATTAGAGTAATTAATTTTAAGTTCAATACCAACTATATCTTCAGAAAGAAGATTAGGATTTACAGTGAATTAGATTTTTGGATCACAGACAACAATTGCCGACCTAACCGGTTTATTTCTATCATTTGTTACCTTTTGGATAATGCGGTATTGAGAACCCGCTGATAGATGAGCTTTAACGCCAACATATGGTTCCTGCATTAAGACAATTGCATAGCCCTGTATCACGGCTGCACGTAGGCACTCAAGTGTCGCCGCGCGTCTGCGATCCAGATTGACTTGCATTATTTTTATGATCTGCTTTGAGCCAGAGGACTCTTATTCTTTAAATTTGCGCTGTCGTTGTCTGTCTCTTAGCAGTATGAAACAGACGATCTTGCGATATTATCCCATTTCTGCCATTCTTGGCATTCTGGGCTATATGCTGGGTGCAAAATATTGTTTCTTTTGCTTTAATGCAATTACAACATTTGGAGCACTATTGCGGTTTTGGCATTCCCTTGTGTCATGCTCCTCAGCACAATATCCACAATAAAGACTGTTGCGACAATCTTTAGCTTTGTGGTTAAAGCTCGAACACTTGTAACATTGTGTCAATGGTGATTGGTCAACACATGGGACAACTTGATAGCCTATTCGCAACTTTTGGTTTTCAATTTGGTCCATATTTGAGGTGAAACTTCAAAATGACATTGATCACTTCTCTAGTTCTTCCTTGGCCCTGCGTAAGACCTTAACGGTTTTTGGTCCTCTGTTAATCCTGCTATTAAACTGCGATTTTGACTTATAATTGCTTTGGCAAGTTTCACATCATCAATGTCATTTATGACGCCAACCAGCCACAATTGGGGATTTTTGGTTGACAGCGTCGATACTGTTAAACTGTCACAAGTATCTCGGATGGCTGTTTTCAAAGCTGTCTGTCCTGTTGGGAATCTGATTGATCACCACTCGCTGATTTTTTAGTTTGGCTATTTTGTTTACTCGTATTCCCAGTTCCACAGGATCAACATCCTTTTACTTGTTTTAGAATGTCCTCACATGTAGAGCGTGGATCTATGGATTCAACAATCATCGCATAACGAGGAGTACTAGTAACTTCTGCGTACGACTTTGTATTACTCTGGGTAGGTCTTTTCGCTGGCTCTGTCTGGTGTTTGTTTATTTGCTTCTACTGTAGGGATGTTTAACTTATTGATATTTTGTAATTCATTAATCTTATCTTTAATCTCTGTAATCATGAGTTCAGTTCCAAGTCCAGTATTCCTTGGAACGCCATTTGTGTTATATTACAGTCCCTTAGATCGCTTATTTCATTTAGTACAGTTTTTATCAAATTCGTGACGGGTTTAATTAAGTTTTCTAGATCTTCTTTTTGTATCTCTTCTCTCGGTGTGTTTATGGATTTATAAGTTTGTATCATTTCTTGAGTTTCTTGGATATGTGCAATTATCTGATCAATCTTGGATCCGGCTGTGTGGTGATATGCTCTGAGACCGGTTTTTGGTCTCCATGTCTGTATTCCTATTGTTAGTTTCTCTACCTCTTGACTAAGGCTTATATATTTGATTTAATTCTGATATTTTTGATAGGAGCGATGCAAATTTTCTATGCATTTCTCAGGTGTGCAGCTGGTTTTCACTTATTGATGTTGATTGCGTCTTGGTAATCAATCCGTGAACTTCCAATTGGATTTTACTTATCGCCTTTATTGGTTCGTCCATCTCGTAGCACAGCCAAGATCGTATCGCCTCAACGCCCTTGCCTGTGCTCTTGATTGCCTCATAGGCCTCCACGACTTTACTAAATTGTAAATTTTGGATTTCAGCTAATTGTTTGTTATGTGCCCGTTCGATTCGTACTAGCTCCTTAGCAGCCCGAGATCTTTCTTGTTCCACCGCCAGCCGGTGTCTAGAGCGTGAGTCAGACAGCGACAGCACAGTCTCATACAAGCCTTGAAGACAGTCATGTACCTCACTCTTACATTCTTTCTTCATATTTCCTGCTTTCTCCAGAGCTTCTTTTCCAGAGAGCAGGAATTCATTCGCTCTATGAGTTGCCAAATCCATTGAGATGCCTGCTCTCCTGTATGCTGGTGGCAGTATGCTAGATCTTTTGCTGTTTTCACTGACTACACTGTCGCCGTCTGACCACTCATCGTCGGTTTCCCGGACCCGCTTGCAGAGACCCAACGCGCTCAATTCTTTATCTATGTCCATCGTTATTGAACTGCCGTTTTCGGATTCTAAGTCCTGAGGCGTTGGTCCTGATGGCTTGACAATTTCGCCAATGTCCCCATGGCTAGGTTAGGTTAGGTTAGGTTGGGCTCCTGCAAGGAAACACAAAGGCCCATCCACCGAACACAGCAGCCACGTCCAATCGACCGGTGCTAGCACACCACAAGGCCAAGCATGGAGAGGGGGACCTCATGGAGCGTATTGGGTCCCTAATCGAAGAAAAATTGGCTATATTTGAGGCCAAGATGTTTCCCGATAGGGTGATCCGACCTCCATTGGCAGGTACGAGTCGAGGTGAGTTACCACAACGGCTATCACCACCTTTACAATCGGCTCCATCGTCGCAGCCACAGAAGACGAAAAGGCAAAGGTCGAAGAGGAAAAAAGCCTGCCTACCACCGCTGGTCGATCTTCCCCTGTGGCTGCGTCGGTATCGAATGACCCAGTACCGCCCAATGCCAGTTCATGGGTGAAGTGGCTAAAAAGCCCAAAAATCAAGGGCCACTGAAAAGCGGATCGCCACGATGGCATCACCTTCCGGTACAGCGAAAGAGGCGGAAAAACAAAAAGTGTTGCGTGCCCCAACATCTGCGGCCGTAACAGTTACGGTGTCGGAAAGCTCCACTGTTACTTATGCCAAAGTAATGGAGGCAAAGGCCAAAATACACTTGGCAGATTTTGGCATCGAAACAGTCCGCCAGAAGCGGGCGGTAACCGGAGGACTCCTGCTGGAAATTAAGGGTCCAGATTGCGGCGCGAGGCGGACAAGCTGGCGGCCATGCGTGAGGTTCTCTCAGACCTAAACGTGCGAATCAATCGGCCAGTTAAAACAAGCGACGTTCGACTGAGGGATCTCGACGACGCCGTTAGCACTTTGGAGGTTGCGGCGGCTATGGCTGAGCAGGAGATTGTTCGGTGGATGACATAAAGTCGAAATCCGCCGAAATCCCACTAGCATGGGGACATGCTGGGTGCGGTGCCAGTCACGGCAGTCCGCAAGATTGCGGCTGTTGGGCGAGTGCGCGTGGGTTGGGGTCTGCTCGAGTTGAATTACTGGGCCCAGGCCCATGCATTGTTTTCGGTGCCTAGAAGGGGCACGTTGCCAGCAGGTGCTCAGTGAAACAAACAGAGGCGCACGTTGTTATGCTTGTGGAAACAGGACACAGGGCGAAACAGTGCACTGCGTCGGCACTAAAATGTCCCCTGTGTTCCGATCTCGGGCATTCTGCTGGCCACAGATTAGGAAGAAGTGCATCCCACCTCCCAAAAAAGGGAAGGAAGAATGGTGAGATATCTGCACCCACCAGCAAGGCAGCCACAACAATTCTGTCGCTGCACCAGTATTAGCTCGGCTATGGAGGTGGCTGAGTTATAAATTCGCGCCCTGAAAGTCCTCCAGGGCAATCTGAACCACTGCCGCAATGCGCAGCATCTGCTATGCAAACCATTGCGGAGTGGCGGGTTGCTGCAGTAATAGCGGAGCCCTATGCCGTCCCCGACCATCCTCGCTGGTTCGGTGACGAATCGGGCTCCGTCGCCATCTACTGGGGGTGGAAGGTGCCCCACCCTGCACTCTATTGAGAAGAGGGCAGGGCTTTGTTGCAGTGCAATGGGGCCCCTGGCCATAGTGGGCTGCTATGTCTCTCCTAATGGGTCCCTTGCCGACTACGAGGCGTACCTGGACGAGGTGGCGGGTGTGTTCGCGAATATCAAACTCGTCCGTTGATCGCTCTGGGAGATTTTAACGCCCACACAAGGGCTTGGGGCAACTCCAGAGACGATCCGAAGGGAGAGACAGTGATGGTATGGGCGGCTGGGCTGGACCTCCGATTAATGAATCAGGGGTCCGTAAGCACATGTGTGCGGTGGCAGGGGGAGTCCATCGTAGATCTTACGTGGGCAACTCCTCCTGCAATGCAAATGCTGTCGGGCTGGCGAGTGGCGGAGGAGGCGGTCACATTGTCTGACCACCGCCACATCGTATTCGATGTCGCACTTCGACAGCCCGACAGTAACCCCAGTCGCCGAGAGAGCAGCCCACCGCGGCGTTGGTGTCTCAAGCGGCTCGACCGAGACAAGCTCGAAGCCGCCGCCATCGTCGCGTCCTGGCCAGAAAACGCCGAAGAGGTTCAGTCCGATCCTGAAGTGGAAGCGAACTGGTTTCGGGGTACGATGGCGCAAATTTGCGACCTGTCGATGCCCAGAACCAGTCGCCCCAAGCGCAAAACAGTGTACTGGTGGTCAGCAGAAATCGCACGGCTCCGTGCACTCTGCTTGCGGTATCGGCGCCAGTACACTAGAGCCCGAAGGAGAAGACGGCGAGCTCCGCCTGAGCGGCTACAAAGGCGTTGCAAATCGCCATTACCAACGCCAAGTCTCGGTCCTGGAAAGAGCTTCTGGAGGACTCAACAAAGATCCTGGGGCGCCCATACAGGATGGTGCTGGGTAGCTCCGGCCTGGTCGCCCCTTGTGAGACTCTCGATCCGGATCTACTGGGAAGGGTCATCAGCACGCTCTTCCCAGAGGACCGGTCAGGTCCCGAGGTCACCTGCCGTCTTCATGGGAGTGGCGAGATGAGATGGGGTGACCGTCGAGGGCTGGACCGAGCCGTTAGCCGCTTAAAGCCCGGAACACAGCACCGGGGCCCGACGGAATCCCGCCGGGCCTAGTGCTGAGTCTGGCTGCCCTGGGAACAGGCTCAGACAGCTGTTTACCAGCTGTCTGCGGTGTAAGTTCCCCACAGCCTGGAAAGAGGCAAGGCTGGTCCTCTTGAAGAGGAGGCAGGGCCGCTGATTCTCCCTCTGCATACCGCCCCATATGCCTGTTGGACGAGATTGGCAAATGTTCGAGAGGATAGTTGCCACTCGGCTCAGCGGGCATCTGTCGCGTCGGTCCCGATTTGGCTGACAGCCAGTTTGGGTTCCGGCAGGAGCGTTCCACTGTAGATGCGATTATGCGCGTCCGCTCCCTGTCGGAACAAACAGTATCACCGGGTGGCGTGGCGTTGGCGATAAGTCTCGATATCGTCAACGCCTTTAACTCTCTACCCTGGGACGCAATCAGGAGGCACTGATACATCATCAGGTGCCCCCTGCCTCTGGTATTATTGGGGACTACTTGCGCGACAGGTACATTCTGTACGTGGGGCAAGATGGTAGAAAGATCCGGAGGGAGATCAAACGTGGGGTTCCACAGGGCTCGGTGCTGGGTCCACTACTGTGGAACCTCGCGTACGATGCGGTTTTGCGAGTCGACCTTCCCGCTGGCGTAAATGTCGTGTGCTATGCCGACGACACCTTGGTGATCGCCAGCGGGATAACTCGAGGCCAAGGAGCTCGCCGAGCTTGGGGTGGAATCGTCGTCTCCAAAATCCACGAGTTGGGCAGAAATAGCGCCTCACAAGACCGAGGCCCTATGGTTCCATAAATTACCACGGGGCGAGAACCACCCGACTCGTGCGTCCGCGTGGGTGGGTCCGAAGTCAGAGTGGGAGGTACATGAAGTACCTGGGCCTCCACCTGGACAGTCGCTGGGGCTTCGAAGAACATTTCGAGCGCCTAGTCCCCGAATCGAAAGGGTGGCGGGTGCTATGCATAGACTGCTGCCCAATCTAGGGGACCGACGGAGGAAATACGTCGCCTCTATGCAGGAGTTATACGGTCCGTAGCTCTGTATGGAGCGCCTGTATGGGCAAAAGGTTAGCCATCCGACGCTGTAGAACTAAAATTTACAGTGTCCAGCGGAGGATGGCCATACGGATCGTACGAGGATACCGCACTATATCCTTTGAGGCGGCGACAATCCTGGCTCGCTTTCCACCACTAGATATACTGGCGGAAATGGACGCGAGGGTGTACGACCGAATCCGTGCCCTCCGCCAGAGTGGTGGTAGTGAGCCAGAAGAGGCGCTCGAATCAATTAAACGGCAGGAACGACGAAACGCCCTGGCGACATGGCGCACTCGACTTGAGGAGCGCTATGAACGCAAACGTGTCATTGGAGCAATCCTGCCGGTCTTCGAAGCCTGGATGCAGCGACGAACAGGAAGACTTACCTACAGACTTACACAGATAATTACCGGGCATGGGTGCTTCGGTGATTATCTGTGTAAGATCGGACGCGAGACGACGGCGAACTGCTTCCACTGTGGTGGACGGGAACAGGACTCCGCTTCCCATACGCTCGCAGTATGCCCAGCGTGGGAACGGGAGCGGACAATCCTGGTGAACCGCATTGGACGGAACCTCTCCCTGCCAGCAGTCGTGTCGGCGATGCTGAGCGGGGATTCGGCATGGAGGGCCGTAGCCACCTTCTGTGAATCTGTTATGATTCAGAAGGAGGCTTCTGAGCGGGATCGGGAGAGGGCAGATCCCGCGCGGAGACGACGTCGTCAAGGCGCTCGTCACGGCCCTCCTCTTGAAAACGGTGTTCCCCTACCAGAAACGGGGCCTCCGGGGTTGCAGACACTCGGGGCGGGGCCTCAGTGCCTGGTTATGTAACCCCGAGGAGGACGATGACTCGGAAGTGGTCTCGAGACATCGTGGTAGCACTGCGAGGGTGCTGGGGTAGCATGTACTGCCCCAGGACGTGCTAATAGTGTAGCAAAGCGATGGAGGGCCCCAGTTGCGTTCCGAACGGAATCCGGACCCCTCGTATACGCTGATGGTGACCACCGTGGGGTTTTAGCCGGTAGGGTCCGGCATAACCTTTTCGTTGCCCCAGCGGAAGGTATCCATGAGGATTTCCCCGCAAAAAAAAAGGTTAGGTTAGGTTCCCCCGAACGGGTTCCGCCTTGTCGTGGCGGGGCGCTTAGTAGCCGTGGCTTGGTCACCCACGGTGAACAAGAGGAACCCCTTGGCTGGCCCGTGGTGTGGGGCCGGCCGAGGTAACCACTCCGAGTGGGCTTGCCGAGCCCACTTCGGATGTGTCAGTGAGCTGCTGCGGGAGGGATTGGTCCGCTCCCTTACCGCTGCAGCCGAGGTGGAGTCGCGGAGGAAGAGGTGTTGGTATGGCGATGCGCCACTCGCCCTATCCTCCGCGGCCGAAACTTGGTTGGCGGCGGAGCCAGAGACCAGATCCGCCGCTGGGGCCGCGGCAGGCGCTACTGGGCATATTCCGGCCCCATGAATGGGTCAGGGCGAGGACTTGGGAAGTCCCGCCCCCTCTTCGATGGACCCGGGCGGAGGCGCGAGCGGTGTCGGCGCGCGCCTCTGAGGCGATGCACGGGTAGTTGAACACCTCACTACCCCGTGCAGAACAGGCGGACAGACCGGGCCAGCACTAGTGGGGGCTGCGGAAGAATTTGGATTCCGCGGCGCGCTCACGTGCGAGGAGACACCGGGGTGGTTTTAGCCGTTAAGAGTCCGGCACGCCCTCCGCCTTTCCCCAGGCGGAGTAGTCCATGATTTCCCCGCAAAAAAAAAAAATGGTTGGGTCCCGTGTGGGTTGCCAAAGCTCCCATCGGGCGCGTCCCCAGGTGGCGGATAGGGGAACGCCACTCAGATATGGTGGTAGCGGAAACCGTCGCGGACCAAAACTGGCTTGGTGAGGGCATGCTTAGATAATGGAGGGCCTACTAGTTGCTTCCTGTATCCTCTCCGTTGAAAGGAACAGAGAATGTGGCATGCGCGGTGAGGTGCCAGGTGCACTCGGCTTTGCCGACGCCGGGCAACCGTAATCGCGGGATTTTCAGGGACCACCTGTAAAAAGGAAACTGAATGGGCTTAGTGTTCCCTCACCCGGTCTCTGGGCAGGCATGGGATCGTATCGACTCTGCCACCGTTCGAACCTCGGAATCCCTCTGGCGTGTCGTGGATCACGTCTCGCGCGCCTAAGGGGCCGGGGCTCTTGAATAACCGCCTGTAGTCGCGAGGATGATAACCTCTTTAAAAAATCACCCGAAGCTCAAGCGGGCACGCCGTGAGGAGCTGCATGGCTGATGGGTAAATGTTCAGTCGTTAGCGTTGCCCCGTCGGTACCGGCCGACACCCTTGACGGGTTACGCATACTTATCCGGCCAAAGGCGCTGCTCGGATGGACTTTTATTCCCTCCACACTCGTGGGATAAAATGAAACAAACAAATACTCAAAACAGTAGGGTCGAAAAGCAGGCTGGATCAGATACTGGAAGCGGTGGAAATCGGTCGCGTGGGACATCTTCCGCTGGAAACGTCCAGTGTGCCGGTCTTCAGATGAGGAAGGCCTGCCGGCCCCAAGTTGCCGACTTCGGGAGGTCGGCAGCATCGAGAGGGGGCAGTCTTCGCAGCCGCGGAGGGATAAGCACGGACGGTTCGTGTGCTCAGCCTCGGCGGCTGGTGAGCTGAGGGTACATGGGGTTCACTACGGAGGACCCTGGCGATGGCGGTGGCTGCCTGCGCTCGCTGGGGGCTCAAAGGCGGGCTCAACGCCGCCAGAGGAGCAGCGCAAAGCCGTCGCCCGACGAAGTATCGGAAATGGCCCGACGCTCGCGAGCGACAAGCTGCTCTTGCAGAAGGAAGAGCCATCTGCGGTGGCCTGAGCCAACTGGCTCTGGATGGGGTGGACTTAGTCCTGAAGGTTGCCACCAAGTCTGGCAGCCTGAAGGAACGTTCACCCGTGGCAAGGAGGCTGCCGCGGATATCAGGGAGGCGGTTGGCATCCTCCTCAACAGGACGGCCTCTGACGAGGTCGCAAAGCTGCAGGAGGAAACAGCCGCCTCAGAAATGACCTGGACCTCCGGCGGCAGTCGCCGCGCTAAGCGAGCAGCAGCAGCGACGCACGTCCACCGATGCCGCACCTGTAGTGGCTCCGACTCCGCACCGCGACCGGCAAGCCCTCGTACCGACGAAGAGGTCGAGCGCATTGTCCGGCTCTGCATGCTCCAGTGCGGGAGCATGGTTAACGCTCGGCTGGAGGCAATTTCTCGGCGTCTCCCGGCGAAATCCTCCGTCCGCCTGGCAGCTGACACGCGGAGGACTGAGCCGCCGAGACGCGCTCAAAGGGAAGCCCGCGGAGGGTAGCAAAAGCCCGCGGAGGCTCCTCCGGCGACCAGCCCACTGCCGGGTCTAAGGTGAGACCTGGGCGAAGTCGTGGGCCGCAAAACCCGCAAAGCCGCCAGAAGGCCGCAGCAGCTGCGCGCCCCCAGGTGGAACCGCAAAGACGGCTCCTAAACCTGCGCGGCGGACTGCCAAAGCGGTCGCAAGAGACCGGCTGTGCATGTTCCGCGGTCAATGCTGTGACGCTAACGTTGCAGCCCGGCTGTGGAGCGTGGCGTGACGTGCCAGTCGGTCATCGCTGAGGCCAAGGCCAAGATCAAATTATCAGATCTTGGCCTCAGTCTGTCACCCTCAAGCAGGCTGCCACGGGTGCGCGGCTGTTCGGTGGCTGGTACTGTGAGCGGCAGTGCCGAGGCGGATGCTGGCCGCCAAGATGAGGAGGTCCTCAACCCTGAGGACGTCCGGGTCTCAGACAATGAAAACCGCAGAGGTGCGGATTGCTGGCCTGGACGACTCCGTGACCTCTGAAGGTGGTGGCGGCCGTTGCCAGAAGCGGAGAGTGTCCGCCGGACAAGGTGCGGGCTGGCGATATACGCACCGACGCCACCGGACTCGGCGCGGTCTGGGTTCGGTGCCCTGTAGCGTCGGCGAAGATCGCCGATAGCGGCAGCGGACTGCTGGTAGGCTGGGTGGCAGCAAGGACCAAGCTACAGCCCGGCTTTGCGGTGCTTCCGGTGCCTGGAAAAGGCACGTCCGGGCAAAGTGCACCGCCGAGGTTGACCGTAGTGACCTCTGTTATCGCTGCGGCCAGCCTGGCCACAAGGCGGCCTGTGCACCGCGGCGCTTAACTGCAGCCTTTGTTCTGCTGCGGGAAGGCCAGCAGAGCACAGAGTAGGCGGAGGGGCCTGTGGGGCGCCTGCCAGCAAGGCCAAGAAAAGAAGAAGAGCACTAAGCCTGCCGGGTTAACCTCGCTGCCCTCGCAGGCTAGCTCCATGACCGACTCCCGGCCCAGGACCGTTGCCGAGAATGGAATGTCAGTAACGGCACTTTCATTTCTCAGGGCAATATCAACCACTGTGCCAGAGCTCAGGATCTCCTACTCCAGAGCATGGCAGAGTGGTCGATTCACGTGGCTGTGGTCGCCGAACCGTACTTCATTCCCGCCCGTGACAGGGTTGGGATGCGCTGACGGTTTGGTGGCCATTATGGACTCTGATCGACCCGTCTCGGGGCCGCGGCTGGGTTGCTGCGGTCTCGGGCGGCATCGTTATGTAGGGCGTATTTCTCCCCCAAAGAGTCTCGCTGACTTTGAGGGTTTCCTTGTCGAGTTGGGCGCCGTCGTAGGGGCGCTATCACCCTCGTCCGTTCTGGTGCTCGGGATTTCAACAAGTCATCGGCGTGGGGATCTCAGTCACTGACCCTCGGGGCGAGGTGCTGAAAGTGGACGGTGACGACTGGTCTGGTCGTCCTGAATCAGGGTTCGGAATACACGTGCGTGCGGCAGCGGGGCGGGTCGATAGTGGACGTCTCGCTCGCTGGCCCTCTGTCGCCAGCCGAGTCCGCGACTGGCGTGTCGCCGTGAAGGTGGAGACGCTGTCGGACCATCGTATATCGGTTCGACGTCTCTGCCCAGTCGGCGAACAGCCGCCATCCAACAACCCGATTAACGACGGCCCGCGTTGGGCGCTAAGCGCATCGACGGGGAACTACTCGAGCTGCCTTGGTCAGTCCTGGATCTGGGGTCGACGACGGACGGCCCGTCGACGTCGAAGCGGTGGCGCTATGGTTTCGCGGGGCGATGACGCAGATCTGCGACGCGTCAGCGTGTCCGCCAACGGTCCGTAAGCACCAGGTGTACTGGTGGACCGCCGAGATCGCGCAATTGCGCAGCGTGCGTTGGCTCGTCGCCGGTACACCCGATACCAGGCGACGTCGACGGGATTCCGCCGAGGACGCGCTATATGAGGTGTACCGCGCGTCTGGAGACTCTGTGGCTGGCCATCGGCGACTCAAAGTCGCGTGCCAGGGGCTGCTGGGGTCCCTAGATCGGAATCCGTGGGGCGCCTACCGTTGGGTACAGGGCGAAGTTGCGTCCCTGGGCGCCTCCACGCTAACAAAGCATGCAACCCCAGTTGCTAGAGGCGGTGGTATCGGCTCTCTTCCTGAACAGGTGGGACGTTTCCCCGGCGATATTCGCCCTCAGCCTGAACTCTCCAGAAGAGGAGGCACCGATGTCCCGAGGTGACGCAAGCAGAGACGAGGCGGCCGTGTCGCGACTCCGGCTAAGAACAGCGCCCGGACCCGACGGAGTTCCTGGTCGAGCTCTCGTCCTGGCTCTGAAGGAGCTAGGCCCCAGTTGAGGGCTCTTCCTCGAGCAGGGTCAGCTTCCCAGTGTGGAAGGGAGGCTGGTCCTTCCTCAGGAAGGAGGGCGCCCACGGACTCACCGTCCGCGTACCGGCCCATAGTGCTGCTTGAGGCGGGCAAACTTTTGAGCGTATCATCGCAGATCGCCTCGTCAGCCACTTGTGCAGGGGGGACCTGGACGAGAACCAATTTGGTTTTCGCGCTCCACCATAGACGCTATTACGCGCGTGAGGGCCTGGCGGAGAGACAGTATCGGGGTGGGGTGGTGCTGGCGGTGTCTTTAGACATCTCCAACGCCTTCAACACCCTACCCTGGAGTTGTATTCGGGAGGCGCTGAATTACCATCGCGTGCCTCCCTACCTCCACTCACTGTGGGGCTTACCTTGAAGAGATGCGTTACGTATCGGGGACGTGACGGCGCTGGTCGGCGCGTCATGTCGTGCAGTGTTCCACAGGGATCGGTCTTGGGACCGCTCCTGTGGAACATCGGCTGACTGGGTGCTGAGAGGTGAACTCCGTCGGGCGCCGACTTGACGTGTTATGCAGACGACACGCTTGTCACTGCCGGGGAGCTCACAGGGGCAGCGTTGGTTGCCACGGCTGCGGTGTCACAAGTGGTGAACCGCATCCGGCGCCTGGGCCTGGGTGGCCCTAAACAAGTCGGAGGCCATCGGGTTCCATGGCCCTCGACGCGCGCCGCCTCCGGGATCACACATCGTGGTCAGCGGGCCCGGATAGCTGTCAGGTCCACCATGGAGTATCTGGGATTGGTGCTCGACAGCCGCTGGGAATTCGGACCCCACTTCCGGCGGCTGGCGCCCAAATTGATGGGTGCAGCGGCGCGCTTTCAACGTTGCTTCAACTTGGGGGCCCGAGCGCCGCCTGTAGGCGGTTGTACGTGGGAATCGTGCGGTCCATGGCCTGTATGGGGCCTGTGTGAGCGATGGACATGACGGCCAGCACTCTCCGCCATGCGTAAACCGCAAGGGCGATGGCCGTCAGAGTCGTCGCGGGTATCGCACGATTTCCTGAGTCGGCTTGCGTCCTGGCGGATCCCGCCCTGGGACTTAGGGCGAAAGAACTCGCGTCATTATATCGATGGCGCGAGGAAGAGCAGGCACGGGGCTCGAGGCCGGTGCAGCGGCAGATCGCGCTGCGCCGAGAGGAGCTCCGTCAGGTCTCGGTGGCGGAATGGCGGCAAGGCTTCTGCGCCCTACCGCCGGCCTCGCTACCGTCGAGGCGATCGAAAGCGATCGAAGGCGAAAAAGGTTAGGTTAGGTTGGGTTCCCGATACCGGAGGCGGCGTCGACGGGATTCCGCCGAGGAGGACGCGCTATATGAGGAGCAGCGCCGTGTTCTCACAAATGAAGTGGAAGCGATCTGTCGCTGCCGGCCTTAGTGCGGAAGATGGTCGGTAGCGCAGAGTCGTGGGACGCGGTGGTGTCCTTCTGCGAGGACGTGATGTCGCAGAAGAAACTGCAGGGAAAGGGAGATCTCGACTCCTTCCCGGCCGCAGAAGGCGCACCGAGCGCAGGAGAAGGGCGGACAACGCCCTTTTCCAGCCCCATGAATGGGTCAGGGCGAGGGACTTGGGAAGTCCCCCCCCTCTTCGATGAATTTTATTTTATATACATATTTTCTATTTACATTACTTTTACTATTACATTTCCTTTTAAGTGCTTAATACTAGTTGTTTTTGTGGGTCTGTTTACATTATATACTAAAATATATGTTACAGTACCCTATTTTCTTATTTCTATTTATTCTTATTTACTACTTTTCTTGTTACATTCTTACAGTATTTTAAAAATTTATCTCTAGTGTACCTATTTCTAATTATTTCTTTTACATTTTCCCTGCTTATTTTTATATCTATCTCTATTTCTATATCATATCTTTCTTTGCCGTAAATGGGGCATTCTGTTATGACATGCATTACATCCTCCTTTTTTATTGGGTCACAAGCACATGCAGGCTCTCCTTGCATTTAAATCTGTGTAAATATTCGGAGAACCCCCCATGGCCTGTCATGACTTGAATAATTATGGGATCCATGTCCAATTTTCTTAGTATATTATAGGCTTCTATAGCGTTGGGAAAGAACATTTTAGTCGTGGAGGCCGTTTCCCCTTCCATGTAGCGCCGATTCCATTCGTCAAGCGACTCCAATCGGATTTGTCGCTTGACGTATGAAATCGGACACTTTTCGTAATCTGACTTTCTTTTAATCTTTGTGGCGGCTTCCTTGGCTAGCTTGTCCGCTCTTTCGTTTCCCTCCAACTCTGCGTGAGCTTTGATCCAAAATATGTTAAGTATTTTATTTTGTTTGTTAATATTTAAGATGTTACTTCTTACTTGCGTCGCTAGGGGATGGAGGGAAACGTCTTGAACGATTGTTTCTAGAGCGGATCTCGAATCGCTGTACAGGTTGCAACTCTGCGCCGGTGTTTTAATTACATATTTGGTTGCTTCAAGGATAGCCAGCAGTTCTGCCTGGTAGACGGTGCAAAAATTTTCCAGTTTAAATTTTTGGGTACTCGTCTCCGTGTCGCCATTCCAAATGGATAGCACCGCGCCGACTTTTCCCTCAATTTTGCTGCCATCTGTGTATATTTTAAGGCCATTGTTGTCGTATTGGTCAATCTGTGCACCGTCTTCCAGGCATATGAACTTCAGTCCGATCTGTTCCGCGGGATGTGGGGTCTTTGAATATTCTACTTTCATTTCTACCTCTCTGTCATCTACTATTCGCCGGGATAAACCTTTCTTTATTACATAAAGCGAGGCTGCTTCCCGGATCCTTAGGTCCAAAGGAAGCAGCCCGGCGAGTAGTAGGGCTGAGTATAATGATACTGTTCTGTACGATTTTATTATTTTCTGTAAAAATCCGCGCTGCACCATATTGAGTTGTTTTTTGACTTTCTGTTTGCTAACTACTGTTACCCAAGCACTGGCCGCATACAAAACGATCGGCTCCACCACCGCAGTGTATATGGTCCTGATGATCTCCGGGTTTAGGCCCCAATGAATCTTTGTCTCCAGTTATCCATCTTTCCGAGCAGGCTAGTCGAGCAAGTAGTAATGTCTACACAGCTCGAGAATCTTTCCCCTCTAATAATATCAAATGTAGGCTCAGTTCCCTGTTCAGGTGTGTAGTTCCAGTTCGTCAAGCTTTGCAGCAAGCTCCACCCTCTAATGTCTGTTTCCGACTTCCCACCAGGTGTTCCACGCGTTAACGTCACCACCGAGTATCACGTTCCTTGTCCCTATGCTTTCCACGGCCGCTCAATGATCTTCAAATATGGTTCGATTGGTTTATCCCCTCTAGGTAGACGGACACCACTCCAAGCTCCCAAGCCCCTGTTCTGAGTTTTGCGACTGCAATGTTCTCTGTTGTTAGACTGGGGCATGGGGTCATGTCAATGGTGTCGTCGAATAGTACAATAGCCGCCTTTATAACCTTTTCAGTATTCAGGCTTCTGCTGCATTGTACTATTCTCGTCCCCGAGTAGTCTTTCATCTGACCAATTCGTCCAATGTAAGGCTCCTGTACCATGGCAAAGGATATCCTCCTCTTTGCCGCCTCTGTAATTAGTTCGGCCGTGGCCAGCTCACATCTTTGTAGATTCGCCTAGAATACATGATATCGGTGGTTTTCGGCGTTTTGTTCAATGTTCGACCCCGGGACAACCTTAGCAGTATGCTACTGTGGACCTTGCCAGGGCTTCCCATTTCCTCCTTATCGGACAGTATATACTGAAAGCATTATGCTCTTTTTTGTCGAGATTTGCCTTGTCACAGTTTTTACATATTGGCGGTCCTCCAGATAGCCATTCCGCACATTCAGATTTTAGATGTGGTCCTCCACAGTGACAACAGACATCGCTCGTCTCGCTACATGTTCGTTTGCTATGTCCATATCCTAAACATCTCGAACATTGAACCAGAGGGGACTGATCCATTACTCTGATTCGTTGAAGGTCAATATGGATTACTCCAGCTTCTATAAGACGGTTCCATATTTGGGGTGAGACTCTAACAACCACGTGGGATGTGTGTGGGTTCCTGGTCTTTTTTCTGTACTTGACCTCCATTCTGTCATCTTTGCTTAATACGTCTTTAAAGAGATGTTTATTTTGCATTCTTATTGCTTTTGAATTTCCTCATCTGTGTTGTACTGTAGGACATCCCTCAGGATTATAAGTGGGTCCTTATTTTGTATATCGTCTACATTTAGGTCTTTCCTGCCATCTTTAGTCTTTCCTTGACTCTACTTATTTCTTTCTCCGTTCGACATCCCACTATTACCTTTCTATCCCTTGCCTTCCTAATCTTGTCTATTTTTAATCCTTCCTCTTTAGCATTTATTGCTTTCCTAATCTTATCCATCACTTCGTCTCCTGTTTCTTTTTCATCAGTGGATGTAATTATCACCGAATGCATAGCCGTTTTTTCCGAAGGTGGGCCCCTTTGTGTCCCAGTCACTACACTCGCATAAGTCACTCTATCTTCCTTAATTTCTTGTTTTTTAAATTCTGCTCTTAATTTTTCCATCTCTCTTCTGCTCTCCTCTATAAGTTTTCCGTGTTCATCCAATTTCTTTATTAGGTTTTGTTCTTCTTCCTTTCTTTTCTTATTTTCAATTTTCAGTCTCTCCTATTCCTTTTCCTGATCTTTATATTTTTCCTCTTTGTCTATATTCTTACCTGTTTCTGCTTCTTTCACCAATTGGTAAAGTCACTCTATTGCCTGAGTGACTTCCATTTTTATCTCGGTCCTCAGGTTTCGAGAGTTGCTAAGATGTAGTTTGGCCTTTTTCAAACAGGCTCGAGCTTCTATCAGGCGATCCACATATTTTGTTGTTTCGATTTTTGGAGAGCTGTCTGTGCTCTCAGCTACTGTTTTACGAGCTGTTCCTCTTGCTTCCTGGGATGGAATAATTTTTTGTTTCTGTCTAACCAATGGGGCTACCTTTTTCGGGGAAAGCTGTTTTACAGCTTCCGTGTCTACCTTGCCTGTTTCCCACTCACCGATGCTTTTTCTCACACTGGGGGCCTGTGTTATTGGGTCCTTTTTAGTAGAAGGCCCTGCCTTCTCTATCCCGTTGGTGAACCCTGAGGACTTTTGTCCTTGGCACTATCCTCGGTCCGTTTTGTGGGAGTGCGGAGGCCAAACATTCTGTCAGGGGAACGCGTTAGGTTTCAACAGTCAACAACAATAAAACAATAAATATCAAGTATATGTGTCAATTAATTAAATGATTCTTAAAGGTTTGTATAAGTTTTAAAATTTTTAATTGACAAGGTTGCAGTAAAATTACGTTTCCTAATTAAAAAGAACGACAAATACCCCGTCTCCAATTTCTAAGGAAAATTTTTTGGTTATATGTAGAGTCGTGACTCTACCTTTGTTTGATATTGTCACTCTTGTTTTCAGTCAATATTTATATATGTACATATATGTCCGTAAATTTCTTAAAAGTAAAATTATTTTAGCCTATATATATCTATATGACTCTATCTAGAGTCAGTCTGAAAACACTATTCCAATTCCAATATTATTAACTCTTTGATTAAATTACGTTAATATAGTTCTGTTAATATACTGTACTCTATGTAGATACGTCTAAATTGTCTTACTCTATAATATATACATTGAGAATTAAATATCTAATAAAAACAAGGATTCCTATTTAAAAAATTCATAAAAATATTCATTAAGAAGAGACTTACAGAATAACAAGTTATAGGCTCTACGTAGAGTCTCTTTCTAAGGACCAGCTAAAAGCGCTCCCCGAGCCCTATTCAAGGAACCCAAACGCGGTATACCTAGCCCAGAAGGTTCCCAAGTTACAGCGCTTTCAATTTATGGTTTCAAAGCAAGATGGCCGCCAAACTTACGGTTAAAGCGCTGTAACTCCTGAACGGATGGGCCTACAGCTCCGCGCGTGGGCTCGTTTTGATGGGCCCGTCCAGGGCTATAACGTGATGTAGTTTTCAGGACTTAAAATTTTTAGGCTCTGAAATTCCTGAAAACTTGGTTGTCTATTCCGGCACCACTTGCTGACGTCTAGGGTCGAAATCCCAGCCTTCTACGACTCCTAGTTCGGCAGATATGACCTATTTCAGTTATCCAAGATGGCTGCCGAAATGTCAAAGATGATGTTTGACTGCCAATAACTCTGCTTCCAGAAGTCGCAGGAGACTAGCGTTTTGACTATACTACTACGCTTCTTCCAGTCTTCCTGACAGGATCGATTTCAGGGCCCTGAAAAACTAGACCTCAAAAAGGCCTGAATCCTTGTAGGTGGCTAGAGGTCGATCCAGTAATAGTATAGTCCAAAACCGCAACTCACTACGACTTCTACAAACAGAGTTATTAGATTTTTAAAGTTTTAAAAATGGCCGCCGGTCCAGACAGTATAATGCTATTTCGGCCGTTCCTTAACCGATTTGGCCCGTGTTTGGGCTTATTTAATTGGTCTCGATGTCGAGCTTACACCTATATAAGTATTTTGGCTTTTTAAGCCCCCTATAATTAAAATTTTCACAATATATTATAAATTTTTTGGAAAATTTGACTTTTACAACTAAATTTAACTATTAAAATTCTATAAAAATTTTCATATGCTAATATCAATACCCTTTTATTAAATATATATTTTATAATTAGCCAACACCTAACGTAAGGGTAACACGTGTTAACTAATTATTTGAAAATTTTCTAACTAAAAAACTACTCACTAGAAAAATCTAAAATTTTACACATATGTTCTTTATATTATTCTTAACTATATTTTAAATTAATAATTGGGGGTATTCACTTTGGTTTCTGAGTTATTTAAATATTAAATTTTGCCAAATTTTAAAAGTTTAATTTCTCTTCAACCACTTAACTTAGATTAGTTCTATAACTTGCTCCCGGCTGCACTCCGCGCGTACTACCAGCATGCGACTTCAAAAACAGCCGCACGCCTCTGCTTCAAAAAACACGTGCCCACGTGGCACTTGTTTTTTTGCGTTTTTCTCGAAGACTATGGCTCCGAGAATTATCAATTTTTGCACATGTGTAGAAGCCGCCAATAGGTCCAAGGCCACACTTTAAAAAATATAGGTAAAAGCGCTTAATCATCCAGCGTTTCACTTTGAAAATTTCAAAATTTTTGAAAATCACTTTTTTCACTGTAACTTTTTCACGAAAACTCCAATTTTCTTGCGGTTTTCACTACTTTAAACCGCGAGTCAAAGCGCAACTTTTGGTATATCGCACGCGAAAATAGCTTGCGAAAAACCTATTTTTACGATTTTTAAATCACGGAGCAACACAGAAACGTGGCGTTCGGGACGGCAGTTGACACCGGACTGGTTAGGTTAGGTTAGGTTAGGTTCGATTTCCTACGAGGCGGCTTGCGTCCTGGCCGGATCCCGCCCTGGGACCTGGGGCGAAAGTACTCGCGTCATTATATCGATGGCGCGAGGAAGAGCGGGCACGGGGCTCGAGGCCGGTGCAGCGACAGATCGCGCTGCGCCGAGAGCTCCGTCAGGTCTTGGTGGCGGAATGGCGGCAAAGGCTTCTGCGCCCTACCGCCGGCCTCGCTACCGTCGAGGCGATCCGGCCAGTACTCGACGACTGGCTCGGGAGAAGGCACGGCTCCCTGTCGTTTAGGGTGACGCAGGTGCTGTCGGGGCACGGCTGCTTCGGCAAGTACCTGTGCCGCATAGACAGGGAGCCGGACGCTCGGTGCCACCACTGCGTCCATTGCGGGAGGACACGGCGCAACACACGCTCGCCGAGTGTGCAGCTTGGGAGGAGCAGCGCCGTGTTCTCACAAATGAAGTAGGAAGCGATCTGTCGCTGCCGGCCTTAGTGCGGAAGATGGTCGGTAGCGCAGAGTCGTGGGACGCGGTGGTGTCCTTCTGCGAGGACGTGATGTCGCAGAAGGAAACTGCGGAACGGGAAAGGGAGATCTCGACTCCCTTCCCCGGCCGCAGAAGGCGCACCGAGCGCAGGAGAAGGGCGGACAACGCCCTTTTCCAGCCCCATGAATGGGTCAGGGGCGAGGGACGCAAATCCCCGCCCCTCTTCGATGGCCCCGGGTGGAGGCGCGTGCGGGTGTCGGCGCGCGCCTCTGAGGCGATGCACGGGGTAGTTGAACACCTCACTACCCCGTGCAGGACAGGCGGACAGACCGGGCCAGCACTAGTGTGGGGCTGCGGAAGAATTTGGATTCCCGCGGCCCCGCGCGCACGTGCGAGGAGACACCGGGGTGGTTTTAGCCGGTAGAGTCCGGCACGCCCTTCGCCTTTCCCCAGGCGGAGGTAGTCCATGATTTCCCCAAAAAAAAAAAGGTTAGGTTAGGTTAGGTTAGGTTAGGTTGGGTTCCCGTGTGGGTTGCCAGAGCTCCCATCGGGCGCGTCCCCAGGTGGCGGATAGGGAACGCCACTCAGATATGGGTGGTGGCGGGAAACCGTCGCGGACCAAAACTGGCTGGTGAGGGCTTGTTTAGATGATGGAGGGCCTACTAGTTGCTTCCTGTATCCTCTCCGTTGAGAGGAACAGAGAATGTGACATGCGCGGTGAGGTGCCAGGTGCACTCGGCTTTTGCCGACGCCGGGCAACCCGTAATCGCGGGATTTTCAGGGACCACACCCTGTTAAAAAAGGAAACTGAATGGGCTCAGTGTTCCCTCACCCGGACTCTGGGCAGGCATGGGAAGAACCCGTATCAACTCTGCCACCGTTCGAACCTCGGAATCCCTCTGGCGTGTCGTGGATCACGTCTCGCGGCGCCTAAGGGGCCGAGGGCTCTTGGCTTAACCGCCTGGAGTCGCGAGGATGATAACCTCTTTAAAAATCACGAAGCTCAAGCGTGGCACGCCGCGAGGAGCTGCATGGCTGATGGGTAAATGTTCAGTCGTTAGCGTTGCCCCGTCAGGTACCGGCCGACACCCTTGACGGGTTACGCATAGGCTTATCCGGGCAAAGGAGGCGCTGCCCGGATGGACTTTTTATTTCCTCCACACTCGTGGGATAAGAATGGAAAAAAATAAATACCTAAAAACAGTAGAGGTTGAAAAAAAGGCTGGATCGGATACTGGAAGCGGTGGAAATCGGTCGCGTGGGACATCTTCCGCTAGGAAACGTCCAGTGTGCCGATCTTCAGATGAGGAAGGCCTGCCGGCCCCCAAGTTGCCGACTTCGGGGAGGGGTCGACAGGCATCGAGAGGGGCGAGTGCTTCGCAGCCGCGGAGGGATAAGCACGGACGGTTCGTGTGCTCCAATACCTCGGCGGCTAGTGAAGCAGAAAGTGACATGGGGTTCACTACGGAGGACCCTGGCGATGGCGGTGAAAGCTGTGCCTCGCTGGGGAGCTCAAAGGCGGAGCTCAACGCCGCCAGAGGAGCAGCACAAAGCCGTCGCGGCCGACGAAGTATCGGAAATGGCCCGACGCGCTCGCGAGCGACGAGCTGCTCTTGCAGCGGAAGGGGGAGAGCCATCTGCAGTGGCCTTGAGCCAGCTGGCCCTGGATGGGGTGGACTTAGTCCTGAAGGTTGCCACCAAGTCCGGCAGCCTGAAAGGAACGTTCACCCGTGGCTTAAAGGAGGCTGCCGCTGATATTAGGGAGGCGGTTGGCATCCTCCTCAACAGGACGGCCTCTGACGAGGTCGCAAAGCTGCAGGAGGAAAACAGCCGCCTCAGAAATGATCTGGAGGACCTCCGGCGGCAAGTCGCTGCGCTAAGCGAGCAGCAACAGCGACGCACGTCCACCGATGCCGCACCTGGTGGCCCCGACTCCGCACCGCGACCGGCAAGCCCTCGTACCGACGAAGAGGTCGAGCGCATTGTCCGGCTCTGCATGCTCCAGTGCGGGAGCATGGTTAACGCTCGGCTGGAGGCAATTTCTCGGCGTCTCCCGGCGGAAATCCTCCGTCCGCCTTTGGCAGCTGACACGCGGAGGACTGAGGAGCCGCCGAGACTTGCGCCTCAAAAGGGGAAGCCCGCGGAGGGTAACAAAAAGCCCGCGGAGGGAGCCCCTCCGAGCGACCAGCCCACGACTGCCAGGTCTAAGGGTGAGACCTGGGCGAAAGTCGTGGGCCGCAAAACCCGCAAAACCACCAAGAAGGCCGCAGCAGCTGCATGGCAAGGTGGAACCGCAAAGACGGCTCCTAAACCTGCGCGGCGGACTGCCAAAGGCGGTCGCAAGAGACCGGCTGTGCATGTTCCGCGGTCCAATGCTGTGACGCTAACGTTGCAGCCCGGAGCTGTGGAGCGTGGCGTGACGTACCAGTCGGTCATCGCCGAGGCCAAGGCCAAGATCAAATTATCAGATCTTGGCCTTCAGTCCGTCACCCTCAAGCAGGCTGTCACGGGTGCGCGGCTGTTCGAGGTGGCTGGTACTGTGAGCGGCAGTGCCGAAAAGGCGGATGCACTGGCCGCCAAGATGAGGGAGGTCCTCAACCCTGAGGACGTCCGGGTCTCCAGACCAATGAAAACCGCAGAGGTGCGGATTGCTGGCCTGGACGACTCGGTGACCTCTGAGGAGGTGGTGGCGGCCGTTGCCAGAAGCGGAGAGTGTCCGCCGGACAAGGTGCGGGCTGGCGATATACGCACCGACGCCAGCGGACTCGGCGCGGTCTGGGTTCGGTGCCCTGTAGCGTCGGCGAAGAAGATCGCCGATAGCGGCAGATTGCTGGTAGGCTGGGTGGCGGCAAGGACCAAGCTACTACAGCCCCGGCCTTTGCGGTGCTTCCGGTGCCTGGAAAAAGGGCACGTCCGGGCGAAGTGCACCGCCGAGGTTGACCGTAGTGACCTCTGTTATCGCTGCGGCCAGCCTGGCCACAAGGCGGCCCTGTGCACCGCGGCGCTTAACTGCAGCCTTTGTTCTGCTGCGGGAAGGCCAGCGGAGCACAGAGTAGGCGGAGGGGCCTGTGGGGCGCCTGCCAGCAAGGCCAAAAAAAAAGAAAGAAGAGGAGCACTAAGCCTGCCGGGTTAACCTCGCTGCCCCCGCAGGCTAGCAGCTCCGCGGCCGACTCCCGGCCCAGGACCGTTGCCGAGGGAATGGAATGTCAGTAACGGCACAATTCCATTTTCTCCAGGGCAATATCAACCACTGTGCCAGAGCTCAGGATCTCCTACTCCAGAGCATGGCAGAGTGGTCGATTCACGTGGCTGTGGTCGCCGAACCGTACTTCATTCCCGCCCGTGACAACTGGTTGGGATGCGCTGACGGTTTGGTGGCCATTATTGGCGAGACTCTGATCGACCCGTCTCGGGGCCGCGGCTGGGTTGCTGCTGCCTCGGGCGGCATCGTTATTGTAGGGGCGTATTTCTCCCCCAACAAGAGTCTCGCCGACTTTGAGGGTTTCCTTGTCGAGTTGGGCGCCGTCGTAGGCCGCTATCACCCTCGTCCTGTTCTGGTGCTCGGAGATCTCAACGCCAAGTCATCGGCGTGGGGATCTCCGGTCACTGACCCTCGGGGCGAGGTGCTGAAAGTGGACGGTGACGACTGGTCTGGTCGTCCTGAATCGGGGTTCGGAATACACGTGCGTGCGGCAGCGGGGCGGGTCGATAGTGGACGTCTCGCTCGCTAGCCCCTCTGTCGCCAGCCGAGTCCGCGACTGGCGTGTCGCCGTAGAGGTGGAGACGCTGTCGGACCATCGATATATCCGGTTCGACGTCTCTGCCCAGTCCGCGAGCGGCCGCCATCCAACAACCCCGATTAACGACGGCCCGCGTTGGGCGCTAAAGCGCATCGACAGGGAACTACTCGAGGAAGCTGCCTTAGTCCAGTCCTGGATCTGGGAGTCGACGACGGACGGCCCCGTCGACGTCGAAGCGGTGGCGCTATGGTTTCGCGGGGCGATGACGCAGATCTGCGACGCGTCCATGCCCCGTGTCCGCCAACGGTCCGCAAAGCACCAGGTGTACTGGTGGACCCACCACCTCCCATGGCCCCACCAACCTTGCGGTTATACGGGCCGAATCTCGAGAGATGCACGCGGTACTTGCTCAGGGCTCTTTCCCGCGTGCACTTTCTTGACTCTCTACAAGTTATTTAATCTATTCCTTGTCCCGAATTGTCACTCTCCCTTTCTGGGCTGGACGAACACTGCACGGCTTCGGTTCCGGGCAGGTCTACTCTTTACTCTAGCATTCCCAGTGCCGTTCTCCGCGCATGCCATCCATGCGCAAACTCCCGCAGCCGGCCAAAGCTGTCCTTACCGGCCACGAGTTCCGGGTAGTAAACCGGACCCTCTCTTCTGCGTACTATTCCGTCCATCATCTTACATCTCAGGTCGTCATACAACTCGCATTCCCATAGCACGTGATGTCTATCTTCATAGGCAGCACCGCAATCACACATACCAGATTCAACCAATTTCATTTCATACAGTCTCTTTCGAAAACATCCATGTCCACTGAGTATCTGCGAGACTTGATAGTCCGGCACGACCCAATTCGCATTGAGTCGCGCCGACACGTCCGGGAAGAAGCAGAATAATTCTCTTCCATTCGTCTCATTCTTCCATCTCTCTTGCCATGCATTCATGACCTCTACCCAAATCTCGCGCTTACGCCTGCTCAACTCCCCATTTCTCGATTCCGCACGCGCAAGATCAATCCTACCAGCACGCGTCACCTCCAGGTCAGCCGGAAGGACGCCGGCTAATACCGGAAGCGCCGCAGTGCTGATCGTCCTGTAACCCTTGGTCAACAGAACGAGTGAGGACCTCTGTGATCTGAGCAGTGACGTACGCACCGTATAATTCCCTACCCGATTGACCCAGATGGCCGCTGCATAGGTTACTATAGGAACGTATGTTCCGTTATACAAAACACGAAGAGCCGGATAACGAATGCCCCAGGAAGACGCCGACACCCGCGACATCTTGCCGAAGCATCTCCCGGCCCTATCTCCCATGTCCTTCGCATGCTTAATAAAAGACTGACAATTGTCTAGCGTAACACCCAACACTTTAGTCGACTCTACGCTTTTTATTGAGTTGCTTCCCATCCTTATTACAGGTGGTCGCAAGAATCTGCCCTTGAGAGTCATTGTGCATGACTTTGCGGAGGAAAAGGATAGACGATTCCTTTCCCCCCAAGACTCAACCAGCTCCAGTGCAGACTTGGCCGTTCGTTCTATATCAGCCCTAGAGTTTGCCTCAATCAAGAGCGTTACATCGTCTGCATAAGCAATCATCTTCACATTGACGGGGAATGGCAGCCTCAACAAATCATCCAGCAGTAAATTCCATAGGGTCGGTCCTAAGACCGATCCTTGCGGACAGCCCATAGTCGAGCGTTTCCATTCTACGCATTCGCCGACAAAGATGCCCACCCGTCTGTTGGTAAAGTAATCTACCAACATTCGGTAGATGTTAGGTGAGATCCCGCCCTGTTTGGCCTTTAATAGTATCATCGGCCACCATGCATTGTCAAATGCCCCCGATATATCTAAGAAGACGGCCTGTACATACTTGCGCTGCGACTCGCTCGCAGTACGAAGCACGTCTTGCAGCGCCGTGACAGTGGACCGGCCTGGCGAGAACCCGTGCTGGTAGTTTGATATGCCCCTAATTAAGCTCGGGGCACATCGAAGCAAAACCCGTTCCAATATTTTCCCAAAAATGGGAAGGAGCGTAATCGGGCGATACGCCTTGGGGTCAGTCAATGACCTGCCGTTTCCTTTCGGAATCACTACCAACCGTCCATTCTTCCATACATCCGGGAAAACTCCCTCTTCCACACACTTGCTATACACCCAGTGGAATTCCTGTGCAGCTCCACACATTCTAAGCACTTTGCACTAATCCCGTCCAGTCCCGGAGCAGTGTTGGGCAACGCCCTGACTATACCCCCCAGACACTCAATAGTTGGGGAACGGCAGCCGGTCCAGATGGAGTGAAGGCGGCCATAAGACGCACCCGCCCATGGTACTCAGTGTCCTTGGACGTATCATCGTCCGGGCACAGAGCCCCGAGCAGGTCCCGCATGGCCTCCCTCACCCCCCCCGAATGTCGCTCCGCGTACTCAATGGCATTTATGACATTACTGGGAGGACGGTACCTCCCGCTAGAAATTTGGTATGCCCGTCCCCATGGGTCAACATTTCCCATCTCTGACATTTTTCGAAAATGGGCCAGCTCCGTATCCCCCATTAACTGCCTATATCGCGCTCTCATACTATGGAATCGTTCCATAGCTAGTTCCTCAGACCTGCCTCCCTTTCTTCTTGTCTTCTGCCATGCCCTTCTCGCATTACATACTTTCTTCCTCATTCCATCAAGTTCAGGCGTCCACCACTCGTAACCGCCCTCCCGTCTAGGACGCGCACTGCCCAGGACATCCTCCGCAGATCGAACCACAATGTCCGTGAACTGCGCACAAAGACGGTCGGCCGGCTGTCTAACTTTCAATGCACCCATTCGTACATGAACAGTTCCGCGAAAGAGACCCCAATTCACCCCACGGTCCCGGAAACGGGCAGGCAACCCCACCGGCCCCGGGAGCCTCGCATGGGGTACTCCTCCAACTTTGTACACTATGAGTCGATGGTCGCTTGAGCTGACGCAATCCAGGACTCGCCACTCTGTGATCAGGACTCCTCTAGATGTTAAAGTGAGGTCTATATTGGATTCCCCCATTGCTCCCGAAAAGGTACTCGGTTGGCCTTCCACGTTGGCCACCACAAGTCCCCGCGACATTATGAAATCCTCCATGGCTTTTCGACGGTAAGTCGCATCATGGCCCCTACCTACGACCTGTTCAGTCTCGCTGAACCAGAGTGGCGAGTGCGCGTTGCAATCCACTCCGATTACAACGCTTTTGCCTTTCAACTGGTCAAGTACGGTCTCTAGGTGTTGTAGGTGATGATCAATACTGTCGCTGTATTTAAAATATGCTGAGATGACGTAGAGACCGTACTTCTCCACATGGCACACCACACAATAGGGGTTACTGAAATGAGGCAATCCAGCAACACTTACACTATTTTTACAAACTTTAATACCAGCCTGCGGTCCCTCGCCGAGCTGGATAATTTCTTCCGCCTGCGGCCACTGCTCCTGGACTAGGATTAAATCCAGGTCCAGATCCCTGGCAATTGCTGGTAGCTCTTTCGTGGCCATCTGACTCCGTCCCAAATTAAGCTGACCTATTATCAGGTTGTATTCAACCGCCATATTGCGTGGTGTTGACCGCCCTCTCTTCTGCGTACACCCTAGCCGGGCACGTCTTTGCCATCGTGGCATGGGACTTTGCGCCCGGCTTGCCAAACTTCTTACAAGTGGCACAGCACACATTGACTGAAGTGCAGTCCTCCCTGGCATGGCCTTCCTCACCACATTTGCCACACGTTGCCTCTTTGGCCCTGCAATACTTTGCCGGGTGGCCGTACTGCTGGCATCGCTGGCAACAGGTGACGTCTACGTAGTCGCATGGTTCGACCACGTCCCACCCTATGTAGAGTCTCCTTCGGGCCGTCAACGCATCCCTCAAAGGAGGGGAACACTGCAGCACCACAGTAGTCCTGCGACTGCCCCTCCACGACTTTTTGAATGCCACCTTGCTGTTCTTCTCTAGTTCGTCCAAAGTCCACTTCTCGTCGTCTCCAAAGTTCTGGTCGTGGAGGGCTGGTAGTAGCTCTTCATTTTTAATATCATCTTCAAATCCTCGTAAAGCTACGAGTGGCAAGCGCTGCTTGGGCTCACTCACTCGGAGCGTTGGTGGCGCCGCTGACCTTAGTTTGTTTGCAGATTCTTGGGACGTGGTCTGGACCACTACCCCCGCATTACCGATTTTCCTGAATTTCGCCACCTGTATACTTATCTCAGACGGTTTAATAGCTTTCTTTAGCTCCGCCTTCGTGTCATCCGCCGTCTTGAGATGCTCCTGCTCACCCGCCGGATAGAACGCCAAGACTGGACCCGATTTTTCTGGAATGGGCATTGCTTGCACACCTTTAGGCATCCTTAAAACTGAGGCAAATGTTTGTCCGGTAGCAGGGGCGTGGTCCACGTCACCCGAGGGTGCACGCGCGGCCTCCTGGCGCGCCAGCTTCACTTCTACTAGTGACCTGTCTCGCTCAGCTCTGCATAATGCAAGTTGAGCCTCCATTACCTGGACTTCCATTGCCGCCACCATTGCGACCAAATCCTGCCCGGTTGCCGAAATCTTGTTTATTTCCGCCTTATTGAGCTTCGACCCCGGACCGGACACGATGCCCATGATTGTTTTGATAGCCGATCTCGTGTGTTCAATAATCTCCAAGGGCGTTGCCTTGGACGCATCAAACTCCTCCTCCATGGTCTCCAGGTCCTCCTCAAGTGCTGACCTAATTGCTTCTGGGTTGATTGCGACAGGGACCGAAGTGCCTGCTTTCTTCTTTTCTTTCTCCAGTTTCTGGCGCTGAGTCGTGGGCTGCTGCTGCTGGTCCGGAGATGTGAGCGGCCGTTTTTCAGCCGTAGCGCTCGAGCCTCCCTTAGGGTTCTGAGTACTGGGACCTGCAGGTCTCGCCGAAGCACCCCCGGGGGGTGTACGCGCCAAAGACTTTCGCGGCACAAACAGGGGGGGTTCATCCCCCATTACGACTGTTTATTTCTGTACACTAATGTCAATTAAACCTAAGTTCAGAAATTCAAAAATTTAAAAATTATTAAAAATATTTTAAACTTTCCAACTTTAAAATTTCAGCTGCCGGAGGGGCATATCCAATATTTTACACATATATGGAGGCAAAAGGTTCCAAAATTTTCACAAAAATTTTACAAGTCCAAAAATAAAATAAAATTATAATTGTGAGTGTCCCAAGTGGTCACTAGAGAAATAAGAATATACACCAGCGCCCTCTAGCGGGACTCACTCAGACCAAGGTACAAAGTTAAAGAAAGGGAAATTTATAATAGCTTAAAATTAAAGTGTCACTGTCACAGGCCTAAAATAAAAGATGTCGCTAACTTCTAAACTATTGTGGCGCCATCTGGCGACATTAACCTAAACCAATTAAATAAGCACTAAACTATAAAGAAAGTGTCACTGTCACAAGGAATAGTACCAGCTAACAGAAAAAGTACAACTTAACTGTCACAGGTGTCGCTGAGGTGCGGGCACCTAGCGCCACTCAGCGGCGCGCGGCGCAATGGTCTCGCCTGTAGCACTGCCAGGCACAGGTAGCACAAACCGTGCCGGTTGTGCACACGGCGACTGCAGATAGCGTCGCAGTGCCGGAAACGCACACTATCGCCCCCTGGTGACAAATAGCGGCCGAAATTTCGAGAAGGGTCTCGAGCGACCTGTCAAACTCGAATTTCGAATTTGACAACCACGTGCCAACACTACCCACTGAGGTCACAAAGTCACAAAAATAAGCACAAAAACAATCCAATTCAGCGTCAATTCGCGACAACTAATACTGCAATAAGCACTATATAATATAACAAAAGTATCTATAACAGTATAGCAACAAACACAATAAAAATAACGATAAATCACAAAATAAAATGCGAGTACGATACAGCGCAAGTTCGCGACACGTCCGATCACTACGACGACCGGAACCGAAGTGTACTGGTGGACCGCCGAGATCGCGCAATTGCGCATAGCGTGCCGGCTCGTCGCCGGTACACCCGATACCGGAGGCGGCGTCGACGGATTCCGCCGAGGAGGACGCGCTATATGAGGTGTACCGCGCGTCTAAGAAGACTCCTGGTGGCCATCGGCGACTCAAAGCCGCGTGCCAGGGAGGAGTTGCTGGGGTCCCTAGATCGGGATCCGTGGGGCGCCCCTACCGTTGGCATGGGCAGTTGCGTCCCTGCGCCTCCACTAACACAAGGCATGCAACCCCAGTTGCTAGAGGCGGTGGTATCGGCTCTCTTCCCTGAACGAGTGGGACACGTTCCCCCGGCGATGGCTTCGCCCTCAGCCACAGACTCTCCAGAAGAGGAGAGCACCGATGTCCCCGAGGTGACGCAAGCAGAGACGAGAGCGGCCGTGTCGCGACCTGGCTAAGAACACAGCGCCCGGACCCGACGGAGTTCCTGGTCGAGCCTCGTCCTGGCTCTGAAGGAGCTAGAGCCCCAGTTGAGGGGGCTCTTCACGGCATGTCTCCAGCAGGGTCAGCTTCCCAGTGTGTGGAAGGAGGGGAGGCTGGTCCTGCTCAGGAAGGAGGGGCGCCCCACGGACTCACCATCCGCGTACCGGCCCATAGTGCTGCTTGACGAGGCGGGCAAACTTTTGAGCGTATCGTCGCAGATCGCCTCGTCAGCCACTTGTGCAGAGGGGCCGGACCTGGACGAGAACCATTTGTTTTCGTCGCGGGCGCTCCACCATAGACGCTATTACGCGCGTGAGGGCCCTGGCGGAGGAGACAGTATCCCGTGGGTGGTGCTGGCGGTGTCTTTAGACATCTCCAACGCCTTCAACACCCTACCCTGAGTTGTATTCGGGAGGCGCTGAATTACCATCGCGTGCTCCCTACTCCGCGGCACAATAGGGGCTTACCTTGAAGAGATGCGTTACGTATCGGGGACGTGACGGCGCTGGTCGGCGCGTCATGTCGTGCGGTGTTCCGCAGGGATCGGTCTTGGGACCGCTCCTGTGGAACATCGGCTACGACTGGGTGCTGAGAGGTGAACCCGTCGGGCGCCGACTTGACGTGTTATGCAGACGACACGCTTGTCACTGCCCGGGGAGCTCGCACAGGAGGCAGCGTTGGTTGCCACGGCTGCGGTGTCACAAGTGGTGAACCGCATCCGGCGCCTGGGCCTGGAGGTGGCCTAACAGTTGGAGGCCATCGAGTTCCATGGCCTCGACGCGCGCCGCCCTGGGATCACACATCGTAGTCAGCGGGTTGATAGCTGTCGAGTCCACCATGAAGTATCTGGGATTGGTACTCGACACGCTGGGAATTCGGACCCCACTCCGGCGGCTGGCGCCCAAATTGATGGGTGCAGCGGGCGCGCTTTCAACGTTGCTTCCCAACTTGGGGCCTGAGTGCCGCCTGTAGGCGGTTGTACGGGAATCGTGCGGTCCATGGCCGTATGGGGCCCCTGTGGGCGATGGACGACGGCCAGCACTCGCCATGCTGCGAAAACCGCAAAGGGCGATGGCCGTCAGAGTCGTCCGCGGTAACGATTTCACGAGGCGGCTTGCGTCCTGGCCGGATCCCCGCCCTGGGACTTAGAGGCGGTACTGCGTCATTATATCGATGGCGCGAGGAAGAGCGCACGGGCTCGAGGCCGGTGGCAGATCGCGCTGCGCCGAGAGGAGCTCCGTCAGGTCTTGGTGGCGGAATGGCGGCAAAGGCTTCTGCGCCCTACCGCCGGCCTCGCTACCGTCGAGGCGATCCGGCCAGTACTCGACGACTGGCTCGGGAGAAGGCACGGCTCCCTGTCATTTAGGGTGACGCAAGTGCTGTCGGGGCACGGCTGCTTCGGCAAGTACCTGTGCCGCATAGACAGGGAGCCGGACGCTCGGTGCCACCACTGCGTCCATTGCGGGGAGGACACGGCGCAACACACGCTCGCCGAGTGTGCAGCTTGGGAGGAGCAGCGCCGTGTCCTCACAAATGAAGTAGGAAGCGATCTGTCGCTGCCGGCCTTAGTGCGGAAGATGGTCGGTAGCGCAGGTCGTGGGACGCGGTGGTGTCCTTCTGCGAGGACGTGATGTCGCAGAAGGAAACTGCGGAACGGGAAAGGGAGATCTCGACTCCCTTCCCCGGCCGCAGAAGGCGCACCGAGCGCAGGAGAAGGGCGGACAACGCCCTTTCCGGCCCCATGAATGGGTCCCGGGCGAAGGACTTGGGAAGTCCCCACCCCTCTTCGATGGACCCGAGGCGGAGGCGCGAGCGGGTGTCGGCGCGCGTCTCTGAGGCGATGCACGGGTAGTCGAACACCTCACTACCCCGTGCAGAGACGAGGCCCGGATAGACCGGGCCAGCACTAGTGTGGGGCTGCGGAAGAATTTGGATTCCCGCGGCCCCGCGCACGTGCGAGGAGACACCGGGGTGGTTTTAGCCGGTGAGTCCGGCACGCCCTCCGCCTTTCCCCAGGCGGAGGTAGTCCATGAGGATTTCCGCAAAAAAAAAAAAAAGGTTAGGTTAGGTTAGGTTAGGTTCCCCAGACGGGTTCCCGCCTTGTCGTGGCGGGGGCTTAATAGCCGTGGCTTGATCTACCACGGTGAACAAGAGGAACCCTTGGCTGGCCTGAGGTGTAGGGCCGGCCGAGGTGGCCACTCCGTGTGGGCTCGGCGAGCCCACTTCGGATGTGTCGGTGGGCTGCTGCGGAGGGTTGGTCCGCTCCCTTACCGCTGCAGCTGAGGTGGAGTCGCGGAGGAAGAGGTGTTGGTATGGCGATGCGCCACTCGCCTATCCTCCGCGACTCAGACGGGGCCACCGTTGATGCGGTGGTGGTGGGGCCGCGGGGAGAGGAGTGTCGGTATTGCGAGGCGCCGCTCTCCTACCCTCCGCGGCCGAAACTTGGTTGGCGGCGGGCCAGAGACCAGATCCGCCGCTGGGGCCGCGAAAGCGGGCGCTACTAAGCCTCTTCCGGCCCCATGAATGGGTCCAGGGCGAGGACTTGGGAGTCCCACCCCTCTTCGATGGACCCGAGGCGGAGGCGCGAGCGGGTGTCGGCGCGTCTCTGAGGCGATGCACGGGTAGTCGAACACCTCACTACCCCGTGCAGGAGACGAGGCCCGGATAGACCGGGCCAGCACTAGTGTGGGGCTGCGGAAGAATTTGATTCCGCGGCCCCGCGCGCACGTGCGAGACACCGGGGTGGTTTTAGCCGGTGAGTCCGGCACGCCCTCCGCCTTTCCCCAGGCGGAGGTAGTCCATGAGATTTCCCCGCAAAAAAAAAAAAAAGGTTAGGTTAGGTTAGGTTAGGTTCCCCGAACGGGTTCCCGCCTTGTCGTGGCGGGGGCTTAATAGCCGTGGCTTGATCTACCACGGTGAACAAAGAGGAACCCTTGGCTGGCCTGAGGTGCAGGGCCGGCCGAGGTGGCCACTCCGTGTGGGCTCGGCGAGCCCACTTCGGATGTGTCGGTGGGCTGCTGCGGAGGGTTGGTCCGCTCCCTTACCGCTGCAGCTGAGGTGGAGTCGCGGAGGAAGAGGTGTTGGTATGGCGATGCGCCACTCGCCTATCCTCCGCGACTCAGACGGGGCCGCACCGTTGATGCGGTGGTGGTGGGGCCGCGGGGAGAGGAGTGTCGGTATTGCGAGGCGCCGCTCTCCTACCCTCCGCGGCCGAAACTTGGTTGGCGGCGGGCCAGAGACCAGATCCGCCGCTGGGGCCGCGAAAGCGGGCGCTACTAAGCGCTCTTCCGGCCCCATGAATGGGTCCAGGGCGAGGGACTTGGGAAGTCCCCACCCCTCTTCGATGGACCCGAGGCGGAGGCGCGAGCGGTGTCGGCGCGCGTCTCTGAGGCGATGCACGGGTGATCGAACACCTCACTACCCCGTGCAGGAGACGAGGCCCGGATAGACCGGGCCAGCACTGGTGTGGGGCTGCGGAAGAATTTGGATTCCCGCGGCCCCGCGCACGTGCGAGGAGACGCCGGGGTGGTTTTAGCCGGTGAGGTCCGGCACGCCCTCCGCCTTTCCCCAGGCGGAGGTAGTCCATGATTTCCCCGCAAAAAAAAAAAAAAGGTTAGGTTAGGTTAGTTAGGTTCCCCGAACGGGTTCCCGCCTTGTCGTGGCGGGGCTTAGTAGCCGTGGCTTGATCTACCACGGTGAACAAGAGGAACCCTTGGCTGGCCTGAGGTGCAGGGCCGGCCGAGGTGGCCACTCCGTGTGGGCTCGGCGAGCACACTTCGGATGTGTGTCGGTGGGCTGCTGCGGAGGGTTGGTCCGCTCCCCTTACCGCTGCAGCTGAGGTGGAGTCGCGGAGGAAGAGGAGTGTTGGTATGGCGATGCGCCACTCGCCCTATCCTCCGCGACTCAGACGGGGCCGCACCGTTGATGCGGTGGTGGTGGGGCCGCGGGGGGAGAGGAGTGTCGGTATTGCGAGGCGCCGCTCTCCCTACCCTCCGCGGCCGAAACTTGGTTGGCGGCGGAGCCAGAGACCAGATCCGCCGCTGGGGCCGCGAAAGCGGGCGCTACTAAGCGCTCTTCCGGCCCCCATGAATGGGTCCAGGGGCGAGGGACTTGGGGAAGTCCCCACCCCCCTCTTCGATGGACCCGAGGCGGAGGCGCGAGCGGGTGTCGGCGCGCGCCTCTGAGGCGATGCACGGGGTAGTCGAACACCTCACTACCCCGTGCAGGAGACGAGGCCCGGATAGACCAGGCCAGCACTAGTGTGGGGCTGCGGAAGAATTTGATTCCGCGGCCCCGCGCGCACGTGCGAGGAGACGCCGGGGTGGTTTTAGCCGGTAAGAGTCCGGCACGTCCCTCCGCCTTTCCCCAGGCGGAGGTAGTCCATGAGGATTTCCGCAAAAAAAAAAAAAAAAGGTTAGTTAGGTTAGGTTAGGTTAGGTTCCAGCGAGACGGTCACAGCAGCACCTGTTGCGGCACCGAGCTCCGACTCGGCAATGGAAGTTGCTGAGACGTAAAATTCACGCCCCTTAAAGTCCTCCAGGGCAACCTGAACCACTGCCGCAATGCACAACATCTGCTTATGCAGACCATTGTGGAGTGGCGGTTTGCCCTTGCAGTAGTAGCGGAGCCCCATACTGTCCCCGACCATCCTCGCTGGTTCGATGGTGGTGGCTGGACGAGAACCAATTCGGTTTTCGTCGCGGGCGCTCCACCATAGACGCTATTACGCGCGTGAGGCCCTGGCGGAGGAGACAGTATCCCGGGGTGGGTGGTGCTGGCGGTGTCTTTAGACATCTCCAACGCCTTCAACACCCTACCCTGGAGTTGTATTCGGAGGCGCTGAATTACCATCGCGTGCCTCTACCTCCGCCGCACAATAGGGCTTACCTTGAAGAGAGATGCGTTACGTATCGGGGACGTGACGGCGCTGGTCGGCGCGTCATGTCGTGCGGTGTTCCGCAGGATCGGTCTTGGGACCGCTCCTGTGGAACATCGGCTACGACTGGGTGCTGAGAGGTGAACTCCCGTCGGGCGCCGACTTGACGTGTTATGCAGACGACACGCTTGTCACTGCCCGGGGAGCTCGCACAGGAGGCGGCGTTGGTTGCCACGGCTGCGGTGTCACAAGTGGTGAACCGCATCCGGCGCCTGGGCCTGAGGTGGCCCTAAACAAGTCGGAGGCCATCGAGTTCCATGGCCTCGACGCGCGCCGCCTCCGGGATCACACATCGTGGTCAGCGGGGCGGATAGCTGTCGAGTCCACCATGAAGTATCTGGGATTGGTACTGACAGCCGCTGGAATTCGGACCCACTTCCGGCGGCTGGCGCCCAAATTGATGGGTGCAGCGGGCGCGCTTTCAACGTTGCTTCCCAACTTGGGGCCTGAGTGCCGCCTGTAGGCGGTGTACGGGAATCGTGCGGTCCATGGCCTGTATGGGCCCCTGTGCGATGGACATGACGGCCAGCACTCGCCATGCTGCGAAAACCGCAAGGGCGATGGCCGTCAGAGTCGTCCGCGGGTATCGCACGATTTCCTACGAGGCGGCTTGCGTCCTGGCCGGATCCCCGCCCTGGGACTTAGAGGAAAGTACTCGCGTCATTATATCGATGGCGCGAGGAAGAAGGGCACGGGCTCGAGGCCGGTGCAGCGGCAGATCGCGCTGCGCCGAGAGGAGCCCGTCAGGTCTTGGTGGCGGAATGGCGGCAAAGGCTTCTGCGCCCTACCGCCGGCCTCGCTACCGTCGAGGCGATCCGGCCAGTACTCGACGACTGGCTCGGGAGAAGGCACGGCTCCCTGTCATTTAGGGTGACGCAAGTGCTGTCGGGGCACGGCTGCTTCGGCAAGTACCTGTGCCGCATAGACAGGGAGCCGGACGCTCGGTGCCACCACTGCGTCCATTGCGGGGAGGACACGGCGCAACACACGCTCGCCGAGTGTGCAGCTTGGGAGGAGCAGCGCCGTGTCCTCACAAATGAAGTAGGAAGCGATCTGTCGCTGCCGGCCTTAGTGCGGAAGATGGTCGGTAGCGCAGAGTCGGGACGGGTGGTGTCCTTCTGCGAGGACGTGATGTCGCAGAAGGAACTGCGGAACGGAAAGGGAGATCTCGACTCCTTCCCCGGCCGCAGAAGGCGCACCGAGCGCAGGAGAAGGGCGGACAACGCCTTTTCCGGCCCCCATGAATGGGTCCAGGGCGAGGGACCTGGGAAATCCCCGCCCCCTCTTCGATGGCCTGAGGTGGAGCGCGTGCGGGTGTCGGCGCGCGCCTCTGAGGCGATGCACGGGGTAGTTGAACACCTCACTACCCCGTGCAGGAGACGAGGCCGGACAGACCGGGCCAGCACTAGTGGGGCTGCGGAAGAATTTGATTCCGCGGCCCTGGCGCGCACGTGCGAGGAGACACTGGGGTGGTTTTAGCCGGTGAGAGTCCGGCACGCCCTCCGCCTTTCCCCAGGCGGAGGTAGTCCATGATTTCCCCGCAAAAAAAAAAAAAAGGTTAGGTTAGGTTAGGTTAGTTTTTTTTTTCGTTTTTTTTCTTGTTCCTTGACATGAGTAGATCAGGACTTTTTCATCATTGGGTGTTTTTTTTCACCTTATTATTTTCTTTCCTTTATTTCTTTATATATTTTTTCTTAACACATTACATTTATCATTACATTATTCAAAGGTTTGTTCTTACATCTATTTATTTTATGGGACTGTTTACACTGTATACTTATATATATTATGTTACAGTACCCTTTTATATTCTATTTATTTCTATTTACTATTTTACTTGCTATATTCTTACAATATTTTAAGAACTTATTTCTAATGTGCTTATTTCCTATAATTTCATGTACATTTTCTTTATTTATTTTTACATTTAACTCCATTTCTATGTCATATTTTTCTCTGCTATAAATTGGACATTCTGTGATAACATGTATTATGTTTTCATTTTTAGTTGGATCACAGGCACATGCGGGACTCTCCTTACACTTAAATCTATGCAGGTATTCAGAGAATCCCCCATGTCCTGTCATAATTTGAACCGTCATCGGATCCATGTCGATTTTCTTTATTATGTGGTAGGCTTTGATTGCGTCTGGGAAAAAGACTTTGGTTGTTGACGCCGTTTCCCCTTCCGTATAGCGCCGGTTCCATTCGTCAAGCGATTCCAATCGGATTTGTCGCTTGACGTACGAAACCGGACACTTTTCATAGTCTGCTTTTCTTTTAATTTTTGTGGCGGCTTCTTTCGCTAGCTTGTCTGCTCTTTCATTTCCCTCCAATCCTGCGTGAGCTTTTATCCAAAAGAGGTTGAGTGTTTTACCATGTCTATTTATTTTACGTATGTTATCTCTTGCTTCCACCGCTAGGGGATGGAGGGAAACGTCTTGTACAATTGTTAAGAGAGCTGATCTCGAGTCACTATATATATTGCAATGTGATGTGTTGATTTTTAATGCATATCTGGTTGCTTCGAGAATGGCTAGCAACTCAGCCTGGTAGACGGTGCAAAAGTTTTCCAGTTTCAATTTACGGGTACTCGTCTCCGTGGCGTTATTCCAGATGGATAACGCCGCGCCGACTTTTCCCTCAATTTTACTGCCGTCTGTGTAAATTTTAGCCCTTTTGTCATTCCGGTCTATTTTGCACCGTCTTCCAGACATTCAAAGTTCAGCCTGACCTGATCCGCGGGATGTGGGGTTTCGAAAGTTAATTTTGCTCTCTACTTCTCGATCTCCTACTATTCGTCGGGAGAAGCCTTTCTTTATTGCATAAAGCGAGGCTGCTTCCCGGATTCTCATATCCAATGGAAGCAGCCCGGCGAGTAGTAGGGCTGAGTGCAGTGATACGGTCCTATATGATTTTATTATTTTTTGGACAAATCCGCGTTGAACCAAGTCTAATCTCTTTTTCACTTTTTGTTTGTTGGTTGCCGGTACCCATGCGCTAGCCGCATACATAACAATTGGTTCCACCACGGCAATGTATATGGTCCTAACAATCTCCGGGTTCAGGCCCCAGTGGATCTTGGCGGCTCTCGACAGTTGACGATAAAGGTTCTGTACCTTACTACACACATTCTTTACATGCGTGTCGAAGGTAAGCCCGTCGTCAACTGTGAGGCCAAGTATTTTAATTTCCCTGGAGAGTCCTATGGTTTTCCCGCCCATCTCCAGAAGTGGTGTGTCGTACTTTAGCTTTTTTGTAATGACCATCGCCTTTGTTTTATGTGGCGCAAAGTTTAGCTTATTTCTGACACCCCACTTCCGGACATATGCGAGAGTTACATTCGCCTGCTCCTGTACCTGTTTTGCCGTGTCCTGGAGAACATTAGGACCACATCGTCCACAAAAGCTTGGCAATGGGATCCTTTGCGCTCAACTCCTTGAGAAGTGGGTCCAATAGCACATTCCAGAAGATTGGACCTCCTATTGAGCCTTGCACACACCCCTTAGTTGTTCTTTTTCCCATTCTGCCCCAGCATATCTGACGCCCACTGTTCTATTCTTAAAATAGTCATCAATCAGGCGCCTTAGAT
>JAGSMP010002307.1:0-65636 GCA_029286625.1 Parnassius orleans | reverse complement strand
CAGCATATCTGACGCCCACTGTTCTATTCTTAAAATAGTCATCAATCAGGCGCCTTAGATTTACCGGGCATCCGTGTAAAAATGGTACAGAAATGAAAAAGTCGAATTCTAATCAGAAAAAGTTTAGACTGCTTTATTTTGTTTTATGCTTAAATTCATTATTGGTACATGGAATATGTATGTAAGATACTAGGAAAGAAAACATTAACATTTAACAGAATTGAATTTAAATAGTTATTGATTTATTATTTTATAAATTTTCCCTTTTAATAAGGATACAAAGGGTGGACTGGTGGTAATTCCTTTAGGTATTTTCTACTAGTCAAATCATGGAGCGAAATAACTTTGACGGAGATGTAGCAACGCAGAAAAAAAAATCTATATACATACTTGAAACCTAATTTAAATAATTTATTTTTGTAATATAAGAAATGAAAATTTCGTTTCTCAACCAGACTACAGAGTTATCGTCCAAAAAAACTATGCAGGTATCCTCTCTATTGTAATTTCTTTAAAAAAAACCGTGGAGAAAAGTATTCTCTATGCTGCTCTCAGACAGGAGGTACATTTTGTATATTCCAACGTGCCTTTCTTGAGAAGAAAAATAAAGCAAAGAGCTGTCCTCTACTGAGGAGGCGTCCCTATGGGTGGCGAAGGTGAAGCACCATAAAGATTTCATTTGTACAATTTGTAGAAACAGAAAAAAATAATGAGTAATGCCATAGGATTAGGTGTTTTAAGAGGACATAATAAAGTTCCTAATTCAGTAGCCGAAAAACTGCACCATCGCTGTTAAGTACTAATGAAATAGTTCCGCTCTGTTACTTGCAGTATAGACAATGGTCAACTTGCAATAAAGCCTAACGACCCGCGGTATAGTCCAACTAAATTAAATTTAAAACGTAATACAATGTCGTGTGAGACTTTGACTTGACCGTTTCCTTGTTGGTCGGCACGCAACAGACAGTGTTTTTCTTTCATAAAATTAAAGTGTCAAATATACGTACAGTTCACTCGATGATAAATGGTTACTGCAGTTCATAAACACCTGAAACCAACTTCAAATAAAGAAGTTACAGATGCGTTGTCACCTCTGAAGTCTAGGATGCATTGCCTCATAGGCTGTAATTGTACTGGCTCTCTATACCCTTCAAAACAAAAACAGCAGTGCTTGCACAGCTATTTGTTGACAAAAAATAGGTAAAAGTGTGGAACGTACAGACAGTCTCTTAAACTGAAAAGGAGTCCTATTACCTAGTATACCGTTAAGTATACTACGTAAGCTATGCCTTGGCGAGCTTACCGATGACGACACCGCGTTCATCTCTTGCTTTGCCCACATTATTCAAGGTGACATGTATAATTAATTTTTTCATTGTTAACAATATTGTCGTCACATGAGGATGATGTTGATTTATTCCTATTAAAGTTAATAAAGTTTAAATATGTATGCGTCCCACTGCTGGGCACAGGCCTCCTTTCATTACTGAGATGGTTTTAGGGCAAGGATATGTCCTAATCACCTAAAATTGCAATTAACAATTTCTTTGGTGCCGGCGGGGTCGCGTACTGTGACATTAACAGCAAACGCTTAGCCCCTGTGCTCGGTTCTTTTTCTCTTATTCTCACACTTTCGATTAAAATAGGAGGAGAACTTTGAGGCCTCCGGACTACAATCAAAATACGGTTGATTTGTTTCTGCACAATTGTATATAATAGCTGAAGTATAATCTGTAACGATGTTACTTGCTGTAGAACCAGAGTGACCAACATAGGTTGACGGATCGGAAAGCTAAAGTGCAAACGGATCCATATAGCTCGAAGAACTCACAACCGATTAAGAAAAAACTACTCAAGTGGCAGTCTCGTTCCGATAAGCGAAGTGTAGAGTGGTCTTGCACTACATGCAGTAACCACCTCGTGAGAGATGCATGTATTTTAATGGAATGGATGGTCAGGAATGTGGCACTCCTTGGGTGGATCCTTTGTCCTTTTTTTAAAAGAGTAACAAGCGAGCACACAGCAATCCACCTGATGGTAAGTGGATGCTGCGGCCCATAGACATCTGCATGTATCCTCGATTAAGGATCAAAGTGCAGATGCGCTGTCACCTCCGAACACTTAGAAGGATTACCTTGTTTCCATTTAAAAGGGGTCTCCAGTTCTCTACACTCACCATACAGAAAAAACATTATTACAATATTAAGCTGCTATTTTACGCTGGTATTCTGTGAGAACGTCGTCCTTCCCCGGTCGAGCCAACCCATCGTGCTACAACTATAATATAGCTACAGCATCGCTCTACATATAAGTACCGCATTAGACTGGGGGCAAGGAAACCAGCATATCTAAAGATCAAATATTTCTTCGGCATGTAAACACACGCATTGCAGCAGCGCGGGGCAAACTGATTACTACACAACCCTCTCCCAAATGAGAAGAGGCCTATGCACGTGGGACGTATATAGACTGCAAATTTTAAATTAATACAGTCCACTGCCATATCGTCATGTAGATGTTGTAAGAGGCGACAGATGTAAATAAACCAGATGACAAACAAAAATATCTATAAAAACCTGCGTAAAAGAACATATAGCTGAAGTGAAGCACCAACGCACCGGGAAGTTTGCAGTCTGTAAACATTTTCAAGATCGTCCCAGCCATTCCATCAGATTTGATAGACTGCAAGGATTTGCAAGGATTTGCAGTCTATCGAATCTGATGGAAATATATATAATATTATGCTTGGTAGGAATCATTGTTGGATAACAATGATTCCTACCAAATCCTGAACTATTGAAATTAAAGAAAAGATGGATGGGTGCTGCTATCTGCTTTAGGTTCTATAATTAATAAAATTAAATCCCAAACCCAAGCACACCACTGCAAGACTCCAAGATACTGTGAGATCGAACTGCGTAGATCAGACCAAAAATTAATATTCAAAAGCTGAAGGTAGCTGGGCTAACTATGACATCGGGACGTCATACGCCTCAGTCTGCCCCTAAAGCACCCGAAAAGTCGTGAATTAAATAGGTAAAATTTAATGCACGTTAATCCTTAAAATTATTTTCATTTAATATTTAAAATTTTATTTATTTCAAGATATATTTAATAAAAATATTTAAAGTATGTGTAATATTAATAAAATTAATTTTACTAAATTAATATTTATACCTATTATAATATTTATATTAAAAATAATATTAATATTTACAGGGCGAATTGCTCACATAATTCAATGTCCCAGACAATTTAATGAATATTGTTTTATAGAATAAGTGACAAACGAGCTCACAGTCCACCTGTTGGTAAGAGGACGCTGTGGCCCATAGACATCTACATTTATCTGTAGATATTACCGATTGCTCTACTGTCCGTAATTAGTTTTGAGTTTCAAATCACGAACAAACTTTTGGCTGACGTTCAGGAAAATTTTACGTCTGGGAATTTGAGGACGTGACTTCTTCTTTAAGTTTCATCCATCATTAAGCAGAGAGAATTTTCCTGAAACCCCGATTCATGACAGCGTTAATATTAATGAACCAAAAAAGTTCGTAAACACTGTCTATGCATTTTTTTATTAATTTGAATTCTTGTACAAAAAAAGACTTATCTACAAATACAAAAGAACTTGCCATCCACTTGATGGTAAGTGGTTACTGGACACCTGTACCCAACTTCAAATAAAGAAGGGTACAGATGCGTTGTCACCTTTAAAGGCCAAGATGGAATGTCTTAGAGTAATTATACTGCCGCTCTGTACTCTTCAGACCGGAACATAGCTACTTGGTGGTAAAAATAGGTAAGAGGATGGTACCTACCCAGACGGAGGTACCACCTTCTCAGGCAGAAAAATCCTACTTTTAATTTTTTTTAACTTTTATGTATTTTTGCACATATCCCAATTATTTGTGACGATGCATGGTTAGTTGATATGCGACCTTGGCTCCCTTGGCTATCGTTGATTTCTTCCATTCCTGTCGAGCCAAGAAATTCTACTAGAACCTTATTTTTTCTATAATATTCTGGCTATTTTTATCATGCTCTGACTGACTCTGACAGTTTATTTTTGTCTCTAAATTGACATTAAAAATATACTGAGTAAAATATCCAAGACTGAGATCACCAACCCACTTATCAATTACCGTGTTATTTCACAATTATTCTTATTGAGTAATATAGAATACCCCATTTTGTTCCGTGAGTGTCAAGATCATTGACTAATAGAAACGTCCAGTTTCCAGTATCTCCAGATAGGTATTATGGCATCCGGAAAATGTCAGTATAAGTATCTCGATTGCCCACCACTGATTGTATATATACGCCATATATACGATAAAAAATATCGTATATATGGCGGACTGAATGTCTTAAGGCATTAAGTCCGCCATATGTACGATATTTTTTTGTGCATAAAAGTTGAAATAAATAAATAGTTATACTATATCAGAACAGCACAAGAAACTTTTTTCAATGCTAGTTAGGTGCAGCATATGGGGTTTTGTACACAGATTGTTACACATCACATTTCATCACGTGTAATTTCCAGCTAAGTTTAATTTATTATTTTTAGTTAGCTTGTTTTAGTTTATTATTTTTATTTTAAGGGGTATAGGTATTATAGTCATTATATATCAATATTGCATCTTTATTTATAACGAAAACCTTGTAGTCCCAGTTAAGTGCGTTATCAGAAACAGTATTCAAACGTATAGAAATAACTTTACTTCAGAAAACTCAACCATAAAAAAAATTAAATTCAAAAACATATATATTCGCAAATTGTTCCAATAACGCACTTAACGAGAACCTCTGGGTTTTTATTATATGTTGTTTAAAATAAGGCTTTCAAATTATTTACTTATTACAGATATTGTTTTTAACACATAAATTATGTCTGTTTTAATAAGACAGAATTGAGCACGTGCTTTAACACGAAGCCGCGCAGATATTTATGTGTCCCAATATCTCACTGGACGCTCTATCTTTATAGCGCCCTATTTCTGTTTTATATGGCATTAATAGGCAATTTTAGTGTGGATTCATAGTTTCCAGCTTATAAGATTTGGCGATTTTATTTGTCTCATGCGAATTTAATACTTAAAAATTCAGTTGATTTAATGCACAGAAAAGTATGCAAAGAACTCTAATTATGAATATATAAGTTGGCGTATGTTGGTCTGGATGTTTGTCTTAGTGCAGTTTATATATTTTGTACGTGGTAGAGCCAAGCTGCAGCTATATTTATAGCATAGTTGTAGCACGAATGGGTCGGCTCGACCGAGGAAGGACCACGCTCTCGCAGCATACCAGCGTAAAATAGCAGCTTAATGCTACTGTGTTTCGTATGGTGAGTGTAAAGAACCGGGGACCCTTTTTACTGGAAAGAGACATTCCATCTTAGTCCTCAAGGCTGACAACGCATCTGCATTTTGATTCGTTATCGAGGATAGATGTAGATGTCTATGGGCCACAGCAACCACTTACCATCAGGTGGACTGTGTGCTCGTTTGTCACCCTAATTCTATAAAAAAAAAATATACATAAAGTGACTATGCGATACAGGAGAAAATCCTAGTGTGGGTGACGTTTTAAACAAACATAGGCAGTAGCATCTTCCAATAACATCTCAAAATTATTTAAAAAAAACAGCGGTAGCCAACCTGCCTACCAAGCATGCCAAAACTGCGACTAATGGCCCCCCTTTCCATATGACAAATATCCCGTCTTGATAGGCTGTTATGAATAAATGAATTTAGAATGCTTCTATAAATCTGCTCGCTTCACTCTTGTAACATGTGTCTGCAAGAATATTCCTTGTACATAAGTACATACAATTTATTCTCTTGCTATTTCGACAAGCATCTCCGTGATTGTTGGTACATAGTTTATTATCCCAGTTCGTACGTTTATTCGCGCGATCCCTCGAGCCGACTGAGTAGTCAGCTATAATATTATGTTTCTGAATTCGCTAAGGATTGTTTTCCCTTTTGTTTCTCATAATATTGGAAAATCCACATTTGTACCTGAATTTTTTATTATTGTTACAATGGGAGGCCTATGCTCAGAGTTTGTCTGCGTACTAGACTTCGTAATTAGGATACCCGCAGTAGAACCAGAGTTTTAGTTTAGCAGGTCTATTTTACTCGTACATGGGAAAATGTCTACGCACTACGCTTTCGCATAAGTCCGTGGTCCTACCAGCGCCGGCCGCCCCTAGTCGGGAGAGGACAACTTCTCCCCTTTCTCCTTCTCAGATAAGGCATACCAGAACACAAGGTGTGTCTTCCTCTGCGGCCTCCAACTTCATCTGCATAACGAAACCCCCGAGTCCGAAATCCGGAAGCCAAGTGGCAAGTGGCCACCTCAGGCCAATCCTAGAGCTTTCACCTAGAGCCAGCCATGTATGTTCCTCTTATTTTAGCATGGATGACCAAGCCCCGGTTACTAAGTCAAATGATGGTGTTAATATATTAATACATTATATGCATCTAATAGAAAATACAAAAAAATATATTATACTAAATATTTATTAATTTCACATTTAAAAAGTCTCTGTCAGTCTCATTTCTGAGAAAATTAGCTCCGAGTTACCCAAATTTTCTCGCTTCAATATAAATATAATTTATTTTTGGTTTTAAAAAAATCAACAATAAATTATATTTATATTGAAGTCGGTTGTACAAAATTTTTAATTTTACCACTTGTTACTACGAGGCAATCCATCACATTCCTCAAGGGTGATAACGCATCAGCATTTTGAATTGTAATGGAGGACAAATGAAGATGTCTATGGGCCACAGTATCCGCTTGCCATCAGCGGACTGTGTGCTTGTTTGTCACTCTTATTACATTAAAAAATCTATTCTATTCAGTCGTTATCAGAATGATGTTGTTGCCCATCTCCTGCTTCAGTTTCCTTTTGTTGCTTCTTCCGATTACTTACCATGACTATTTAATACACCAAACTTGTGTATCATAGTAAACCTCCATATTCATAGCTTCCAACTTTACGTATAAAGATCGTGTCTGTTACCATAGCAGCTCCGGAAGTTTTCTCCGAAACTTTAAACACTCCCTGGAACTATAATTAAGCGGTCGGGCTAAAGACGCTATTCATGCATTTTATCAGTATACAGACCACGTACAAACTTCATCCAGTTCATAATAAACACATTAGAAAGAAATATTGGAAAAGATTGAATATAACTAAGAATAAGTATAAGGAAGAGAGATATATATATAGAGAAAATAATTTTATCTAAGATACAAATGATAGCACGGTTCATCTAATGATAATTGAATTCTGTGGCTCACAGATATCTAAGTCAATCCTCGATTAGGAATTAAATTGCAGGAGCGATTTCATAGAAGTATTAGATGGAATTCCTCGTTACCAGTAAAAGGGTCTCCGATTATGTCACTCATCATACAAAACATATAACGATCATGCTGCTATTGTACGCCAATATTCTGGGCGTCCGTGGTCCTTCCCCGATCGAGACGACCTCGTGTTGTTACCACAATATATGCAGCGTGGCTTTATCACAAAAACAACAACATAAATAGACACTATAACAAATGATTTATGAGTTTATGACAAAAAATAGAAGAATAAAACTTTAAAATAAATGTCATTACCACTATCATAATGACACCATTGAGTTGTTATCAAAAAGACGCTGCTGGACAGGAGATGGCCGTGTTTCATTTCCCTCTGTCGCCTCTTACGTCACCCACGAAATTATACTATGTTAGTGGATTCTATTACGCAGCTAATATATAGCATAACCTGTGACCTTATTTAAAGTAGATATATATGGTATAGGTTGTATTATTTCTGTTGGGTTTTATGGACGTCTGTTACGACTGTTCAATTCATGTACCTCACGATAATATGATCTTGATATCATATTACAGTTTTATAGGAAGCAATAAAAGTTAACATTAAGCAAACAAAACTTTTGTAAGAAAATACATTATAGATCCTTCCCTTTATGGAAAATATAAAAGTAAAGTAAAGTCACAGGCTTTATACGTCCTAATGCTGCTCCTCACATTTCAGGGTTATAGAGCAATTAGTTCGGTACACTAATCTAGTGCGTGGATGACTTTACATGGCCGCCAATATTTTATTTCTTGCAGGTTTCCTCACGGTGTTTTTTTTTTATAGTATAAGGGTAACAAACGAGCACACAGTCCACCTGATGGTAAGTGGTTGCTGTGGCCCATAGACATCTACATCTATCCTCAATTACTACTATACTACCTCAATTAATATTATTTTAATAGTTTGTCTTAAATAAAATATCATTATGATAAGGCGATTCAATAGTGACCGTGCTTTGTGGCATTCCTTGGGGGATGCCTATGTTCTGCAGTGGACTTGTGAAGGGCTGTAAAGAATGAATGAAATTCGATACCTTGTCAATTTATGATTGTTATTTTAATGATTCTCAGCATTCATTAAAAAAATATTTTAGGGGCAGATATTTTGTATCATTTATTATAAAAGGTCTTAAGCGAAATAACAAACAAAATAATGAATCATTTTCACAATTATGACATTTCAAAATTGTCCTTCAGAGTGCTTTTAATACAAAAATGATTTGTAAAGAAATTTTTCAACTTCACTTTTTGCCCCAAAACCAACTGCTTTAGTAGAAAAATCTTTAACCTCACGTCTGTAATATTTATCTACGAATAAAACTTCCACATAAAACCTTTGTGCAGCCAGACAGGGAAAAACCGAGGTGATTCCATACGCGTTCCGTTTGAACGTGCTGAATCTGGCACAGAGCATCTGTCATAAATCAGACGCCAGAGTTTTATTTTTTAATCATCAGGGTGCAAAGCAAGTGAATTGAAAGATATTTTAATACGATATTTTCACTCGGTGGTCAGACTCCTTTTCCGTTAGGAGTCTGTCTGGGTAGCCCTCTTTCTTACCTATTTCTGCCACCTAATAGCAGTGCTTGCACTGTATTCCGGTATTACAGGCGTGACATGAGGAGTTTGGTTTCTCCGGGTATGCCATAAGGCCAAAATTCCAGCCAAAATATTCTTGATGCAGCTAAAAAAGAGTTCCAACGTCACTCTCACAACCATGATATTATGCATCACGAGATAATTGAACGATGCGCAATATTCACGACATAGCAATACAATTAATTCGAATTCTGTGAGGTTAGTCATGCGAATAATGATATTTCGGTTTTGCAATTTCAATACTGTAAAATGATTGCTAATAATATTCATTTGAACATTTTGCTGCAAATGTAATAACTGTATTAATAAAAAAAAATATTTTGCAGGTTCACCTGATAGCAAGTCTATATATTCTAGATAAGTTACAACACCATCTCAGTTAGGCCAAAGCCGTTCCCAGGTGGTGTTTAGTGAGTAAGGCACTTCTTCAAAGTGAGTCCCACATAACCACGCAGCCGGCTGCGTGGTATGCTATGAGCATTCACCACCTCCCTCCCCCGCTCCCGGGCGCAAAAAAACACCGTCTCTACAATTGCTTTTTAACAATTTCATAGGTGGTCGGACTTTTGACTGTAGTTCTTAGGAGACTGTTTGGGTGGGTACCACCCCCTTACAAATTATGTCTGCCGCTAAACTCAGAGGTGACACCGCATCTGTAGCGTTCTTTGTTTCAAGTTAACTGCAGTTGTCCATGGACTGCACTAGCCACTTACCATCAAACGGGCTGAAAGTTAAAAAGTTAAGTTTTATAAAAAATGCATAAGATTTTCGGCTTACGTAAGCATGACTACATTTTCCATTATCGTTTAAGGTTAAATTACTTTCTATTAGTTAAAGGCGTAAATATTGATTTTTTTTCAATAATAGTGACAAAAGAGCACATAGTCTGAATGAAGTAGTGAATGGAGGAATTAAAAAAAAAATAGTTACTATTTACATTATTAATACTCCTGTTAACCACTGAAAGTAAAAAAAAGAAACATTTTTAAAAACAAGCTTTTATTTAAATGCTCTAACTTTATTACATTACAAAATTTATATAAAAGCTTTTCGCGAGATTTATCTGTGTTATAAGAGCATTTTTTTTTTTAGAATTACCTACTTATGTCAATATCAAGTTACATATTGTATTCTTGTTTATGTACACACGTAAATATCGCGACAAACTTTTATATCGCATAAATTGTGTAATGTAATAAATTGATGGGTTTGATTTCATTTAAAGTTTATTTTCTTCTTTTTAGAGCATTTAAAATAAAGCTTGTTTTTAAAAATGTTTTTACTATTAATTTAATTTTTATTTTTTAGTTAGTGCCCGACATGTTTTTATGTCTGTTAATTTAATGCATCATTGTTCGTTTTTGATCGCCATCTTAGATCCCACATCTTGAATTTTTTATTGCTAGCAGTTGACCCTTGTCGGTATCTACTACATTTATTTGAGCACCACCAAATGCATCCCTAACCTTTGCCGAGTTATAACTCTTTAAAATTGATATGGCGGCCATCTTGTTTTCCGCTATTTTGAATTTATATCACCACCGTAATTAGTTAAGACGCGACCCCGCTAAGTCTTACCGTTCAGTGGGGTAGTAGTACACCATCTCCTCGAAAATCTGAACGCGGACATCATTTTATTCGTATTTTTCTCAGCGAACCCTTTCATTTGATATCTATATCATGGGGGTGAATAAAAAACATAGTCCGCCTTCTTTGGGAGTCCACCATATTGGATTTAGAGTGACGTCATTTTATTTTTGTATTTTTCTAAGCAAACCCTTTCATTTGATATCCATATCATGAAGGTGCATAAAAAAGCATACTCCGCTACCTTTGGGTGTCCGCCATATTGGATTTAGAGTAACGTCATTTTATTTTCGTATTCTTCTCGGCAAACCCTTTCATATGATACACATATCATGGGAGTCCACCATATTGGATTTAATATGACGTCACTTAGCTTACCGTACATTGTCATCCAAACTAAATATGTATGCAAAATCAGATTGCAATTTCAGCTCAATCGGTTAAGGATAACTGCTTTAAAATTCAGTTGCAAGATTTGACCCTAACAAATATAATATGTACATTGTAAGTTAAATAAAAGCTTTTAAAAGGGCTTGTATTAAGAGCGGTTTGCCAAAGTAGTCGAATAGCGGATTCAAACCCACGACACTGAATTTGCAGTTCGAACCGTACCATTAGGCTACTGTCGGCCTCTATCACTTTTACTACACAAAACCCAGAATTTTATTAAAATAACTTTCTGGATTACTTATACCCGTGTTCAACGGGCTACCATAAAACTCACACAGCGTTTATCTTAATCATTAGTTTTCTTAAATTGTGCAAAAAACCAATCTTTCACTTTCTAAATTTGGCTTAGCCTTCAATGCAATTTTATTTTATTTTTTATTTAAATTGCATAGAAAAAATGCAATTCTTTGAAGATGTCAAATAACAACTTCAAAGCGAAATGATAAAGACCTCTTTAATTTAAAAAAAACACTGAACGTAACGCGAGCTTCACAAAGGCCTACACAAATCTCAAAAGCAATCTACAGGAATTGAGCAAAGCGAGGCATGGAAGATTTATTCAGCATGCCCGTTATAATTCAAAGTTAAAATAAAAAATAAAAAGGAATCGCTTGACCCATAAAAAGGAAGAGAGATGATTGATAGGGAATGATTTTATAAAGACTAACCTGAATTAATATTAAATATTTGTGTTTCTAGTGAGTAGGACTCCTTCTGCCCAGGAGTCCATCTAGGTAGGTTACAACACTTTCACCTGTGTTTCGGTCTAAAGTGTATTGAAAGCCAGGAAGGATAGTTACAGGCTGTGAGGCATTCCATCTTAGTCCTCAGAGGTGACAACGCCTTCTTTGTTTGAAGTTGGCTGCAAGTGTCACTGGACTGCAGTAGCCACTCACCATCATCTGGACTTAATTCCCTTGAAGTAACATTCACTGTGCTACCTAAAATATATTTATCATTTTATTTTCTTTTCTACTAGCTGATGTGTAAGCTTATATAATAAAATAACTAATAACTTAAAACTATTTAATATCAGATTATTTTAATTAAAACTGTTTCAATGGTAGATGGTTGTTAACTTCTACAGCTTAAGGGTTTTTGTAGCCATAAAAATTAATGTATAAAAAATTGCATGCTATGTATAACTGTAGCAAAACATGCTGATCTATAACGTCATGTAAAATCTTTTATATACCGTGTTTTGTGCAAATGAAGTATTATTATTATTATTAAATAGCGACTCGTCCAGGCTTTAACGTGGTAGAGCCATGCTGCAGCTATATTACTGGTATAGTTGTAGCACGAATGGGTCGGCTCGACCGGGAAGGACCACGCTCACAGAATACCAGCGCAAAATAGCAGCTTAACGCTGCTGTGTTTCGTATGGTGAGTGTAGAGAACCGGAGACCCTTTTACTGGAAAAGAGGCATTCCATCTTAGTCCTCACGGGTGCCAACGCATCTGCATTTTGATTCTTTATTGAACATAGATGTAGATGTCTATGGGTCACAGCAACCACTTACCATCAGGTGGACTGTGTGCTCGTTTGTCACCCGATCCTATAAAAAAAAGGCTTCGCCTGGATAGTATCTATTAATGTGGCGTTATTTAGCTTTAGTTAATCAAGAATCATTTATTTTATCAATTTCACATTTAAAAAAAATTCAATTGTTTTAGATAAAACATAGCCTCATGGCATTCTCTATCTCTATGGCTATTCTCTATCTGTTCATAAAGTTTTATTACAATCGGTTCAGCTATTTCCAATATTAGCCCGGATAGACAAACAGACAGACATACACAAACTGACTGACAGACACACAGACAAAATGAAAGGGGTTATTTAAATGATAAGAAAATTAACAGCTTCACCTGCATCATGGAGACATTTCACATAACAATTTGTAATTTATAAATAATTATATTCAAGTAACATTGACAAGCAATTAGACAACATGATGATGATAATGATGATATGCGTTGTCACTTGTCACACTTGAGGACTAAGATGGAATGCCTCAGACGGTAAACCATTAAAAAGAGTGTCCGGTTCCCATGAATTGACTTGACTTGATTAACTTCTTGACGCTGATATTCCACCGTCAGAATATCCTTTATGGTCCTTAATCTAGTAGAATGGATATTTTACGGGTTATAATTAGTTTTTTTTTAATTAAAATGGTAAGTATAACAATGTTGTGTATTTTGTTGTAGAATAGGATAGAATAGAATAATTTTTTATTCAATATAGATCACATGTGTAATTCTTATTGAAAGTAATTTTTTACTTTACCACTGGTTCAAAAAAAAAGCCTCTGTCCTGGGAAGAACCAGCAAGAAACCCAGGACTTGGAAGCGACCACCTCATTCCCAGGGGTTATTATCAATCATGTATTCATTTATATGATAATAGCCCTTTTTATAGTTTCAGCTTAACAAACCAGTTAAGCTTGGCAATAGAGAGAGCCTGTATACTTTCCGGGACCTTGTTGTAATACGTATACATTGGCCCCAAGAAAGAATTACTGACTCTGTGGAGTCGAGAAACTGGTATCACTAGCTTGTGTTTGTTCCTAGTGTTTACAGAATGTATATCACATTTTTTAATAAAACTACCTTTGTATTTGTGAACATACATCAAATTTATTTATCTATTTCTTTAAATTCTCTCAAATTTAAGAGACTCTCTCGGTTTTAGGTTGTAAATAGCTCTAATGGCCCTCTTCTGTAAAACAAAGATAGTTTCTGAATAAGCCGCATTTCCCCATGGCAAAATCCCATAAGACATTATGCTATGGAAATAACTGAAATAAACTAATCTAGCTGTCTCGACATTAGTGAGATCTCTAATCTTTTTTACAGCATAAGCTGCAGAACTTAGTCTGCTTGCTAGTTTGGATATATGGGACCTCACTGAAGCTTTGCGTCGAGAGTGATGCCAAGAAAAACAGTGGATTTTTTTTTATAGAAGTGGGGCAAACGAGCATGCGGCTCACCTGATGGTAAGTGACTACCGCTGCCCATGAACAACTGCAACATCAGGGGAATTGCAGATGCGTTGCCGGCCTTTAACGAAGGAGTAGGCTCTTTTCTTGAAGGTCATTAGTAGTATCGGTCCGGAAAAATCGCTGGTGGTAATCGATTCCACAAGGAAGTTGTGCGAGGAAGAAAACTTCTTCTGAATCGCACAGTGGTGGACCGCCAATCATCCAGATGGTACGGATGGTATCTCGAGTTCTGTCGCGATGTGCGATGGTGAAATTGAGCGGCTGGAATTAGTCCGAACAATTCCTCAGAGCACTCCTCGTGATAGATGCGATAAAATACGCAAAGAGATGCAACATCTCTACGCAGTGCCAGTGAGTCATCCGATCGGAAAGAACTCGTTCATCGACGATTCAAGCCGCTCTGCTATGTCAACGCCGAGGATTCCGATACTGGCTGAGGCAACAAGTGGAGTGCCTTGAAACTGAGGAGATACGACAAAGGGTTCCTTTAGCGGTAAACACGCAAACTTGTGTCTTCTGGGGATTGAACTAGACTAGATTTAGTCGCCCCAGTCTGAGACTTTGTTCAACAAAGTCTCGACTTCAGACACAAGTTTGTTCCGGTACTCAGCAACGTTTTCCGAGAAATATTGGCACGTCCGGTGTATAAAGCATCACCAGTGCTGTCGTCTGCATAGCAATGAATGTTACCGGTTTGCAACATATCATTGATATGCAGAAGAAACAGCGTTGGTGATAGCACGCAGCCTTGTGGAACACCAGCGTTAATGGGCTTGTAATCGGAGCATACACCGTCTACTACCACCTTGATGCTCCGATCTGCAAGAAAACTGGTGATCCAGTTGCACTATTTCTCAGGAAGCCCATAGGAAGGAGCTTTGAAAGAAGCGCTTTGTGCCAAACCCGATCGAAGGCCTTCGCTTCGGATCGGAAGGGCTGTAGTTGGACGGATCTGAGCGGTCGCCTTTTAGGATCGGGTGCACAAGCTATCTTCCATGAGTCTACGCCTAGGAGTAAGAGTACCGGAAAAGACGCGTTAAAACCGGTGCCAACTCCGGAGCACGTCTTCAGCACAATAGGTGGTACTCCATCATGCCCACTCGACTTGTTGACGTCAAGGGAGGAGTGCTTACACACCGAGCGCTGTGTAAACAGCACTTCCTGCATGGAGCACTCACACCGCGGGATGGTAGGCGGTGTGCCCCCGTCATCAAGAGTCGAGTTGGAAGCAAAAGAGAGCCTTCTCCTTTGCGTCATGGGCCAGTGAGTCGTCCACCCTGTGCAGAGATGGCAGAGATGGCTGACAGAAGTTCCCTTGGACAGCCTTGGCGAGAGACCAGAATGCACGTGTTTCCGAAGGGAGGCGAACTATTTTCTCGCCAATTCTGCCGATGTGCTCTGACTTTGCCTTGGCAATGACACTTTTGAAGGACCTGGAGGCGGAATTATACTTCTTTTTAAGAGCGCTGGTGTTTACATCCCGGGATGTTGATGCGTCAGCCCAGGCCCGGTAGCACTCCTGCTTATAGCGTGATGCAATTTTACAGGAGTGACCAAACCATGGCTGAGTTCTGCCTCCGATAGGCACCACAGATGATGGAATAAATAATTCCATTCCCTGAAGTACCACATCAGCGACAGAATCAGCAACAACGTTGGGATCATGTGGCGAGAAGCAAACCCGCCCCAATGGTGGGATGCAAAAAGACCGCATCCCATCTCAATCGGCCCACCTATAGTGCCGAACACGGCGGCGAGCTGCAGATCACAACTGCGATGGGAGCTTGAGTGGCACCGTACTCCGGGTCAGACAATGGTCCGAAGAACCAAGAGGGGCATCGACGGAGACCTGATATCCGTCCGGATGAGAGGTCAGCAGAAGGTCCAACAGGAAGGTCGATGGTCCTCCACATCTGTGATCCGCGTAGGCGAAGTAACCAGTTGTGTCAGACCATATTCCAAGGCAAAATCATAAACAGATCTACCCGCATGATCGGTTAAACAGGAACCAAGCCATTCGGCGTGTTGGGCGTTAAAATCACCGAGCATCACGATCTCTGCGGATGGGACCTGTTGTAGCAGTGGTCGATGAGTCGGTTTGTGTCGGCATTACGGCTATGGGACCATAGAGGCACCCGTAGACGCGGGATGGTCTTCGCTGTCTACGCGCAGCCATAGGATGGACAGGTCCGTACCTTCAAGACTGCCGAGGCGTCGAAAACAGATATCCTCTGACGTACACGCAAACTCCAGCCCGGGGCACAAAGGAGTGTTCCAATTTGTACCCCGGGCAGGAGAGATACGAAGTATCAGCCGGAGAGGACGCCTGTGTCTGTGGCCTTGCTCATTCTAACCGAGAGAAAGAGCAAGGCCGGCTTTGCCGTCTCCAGATGGTAGTGGACGGCTTTAACGTTTCAATGAAGTCCACTGATATTGCAAAATCCACGGAAAGCGTGGCAGGGGTTACCTTTGTCTTTTTGTTCCGCTTGCCCCGAGCAGGTTTCTGTCTTGAGCGGAATTTTGCCCCTCCCAGGATACGCGGGGCAGCCAGAGCACCCACGCTCAGAAAAAGTAGGGTAGCATGGGCGTGGATGCTCAGCGAGGGATTCTCTAAATCGAAATACTGGTACCCTCCTGGGGTAGTCTTCCGATTAATTCCGCTACCATGTTGATGGGGAATTAGCCTCCACACCAGCACTTACCAGGCTAAATGCAGAAGTAAACCTCTACTTCACGCTGGTATTCTGTGAGGTCGTGGTACCACCCCGGTTTGAGCCGGCCCATCCAACAATTCAACAGGGCTCAGTTCTTCCCCATTTAAAAACACATTTGTATTCAGATTTTTAACATTCGATGTTGTAAATTTAATACATTTAGTTTTATGTCCGTTTAAATGTAGATTATTAACGTTAAACCAATGCAATAATTTCATCACAATTAAATGATTGAAATTTTAGTTTAAAAATCAAGGAAGTATCATCAGCAAATAATACTATATCATGATTATCCCCTACAAGGGAACGTCAGTCATTAATATATACACTAGAAATAGGAATGGGCCGAGAATCGAGCCCTGAGGGACACCATTTAGTACAGGTGACCCGGAAGAACTTTTATCACTGATAATAACTTTCTGAATTCTATTACTTAAATATGAAAAAATAAGTTTAAGTGCTGTGTTCTTGAAACCATAGTACTGTAGCTTCCTGATTAATGTCTCATGGTGAACACAGTCGAAGACCTTGGAAAGGAATTTAACAATTTTATTATTAACTGACATGGTATTTAATATTGTTTAATTTAATTTTCTTTGTTTGTTTTTTTTTAATTACTATTTGTTGTTGTTGAATTAATGATTGATTTTGTTATGTACTTCAAAGAATAAACAAATGTGCATGTCTCCATTAGGGACTTAGCATGTAATACATAGTATATAATAGTATCTCATGTAACATACATACTAAAAAGCAAATAAATAAATAAATAAAAAGGTCACAAAATATACCCAAACCATTCTCTGAATTCTCCCATACACAAAAAACATATTTAATAAGCTCAATTCTAGCGTCAGTTGTCGAGCGACCCCTTGTAAAACCGAATTGATTTTTATGAAGCAATTTATGAAAATCAATTCGGTTTCAAAACAACATACTTTCAAATTCAAAGAAACTTAACATCTGATCTGAAATTATTTTTCAAAATTTTACAAAACGTTGGTAGTACAGAAATTGGTCTAAAATTATCGGGGTCTAATGTACTACCAGATTTAAATAAAGGTATGACTTTACTATGTTTCATTAAATCAGGAATCACACCAGATTCGACGCTTGTATTAAATATAGTGGCTAGATAAGGTGATATTGTATCTATTATAGATAAAATAACTTTAACGGAAATCCCCATAAGTCTGCCGTTTTCTTAACATCAATAGTTTTAAAATATTTAACGATATCTTTTGGCAATACTCTACGGAATTTAAAAGTATTTGAACAAGCCTTTACATTTTGTTTAAGCGACAGTAGGAGAAAAATTTAATGATTTTGTTATCAAAAAAGGAACATTAGTAAAATGTTTCTCAAAAGCCATAGCAACGTCTTGATCAGATCGAGTTAAATTATTGTTAACATTCAATTGAAAATCCGAGTGGCGCGGTTTGACCTTGCCCGTTTCATTATTTATTATTCTTCAGGTCATTTTAATTTTGTTGCTTAAGTGTGCCTTAGCTGTGGAGCACACTTTTTAAAATATTTTAGAATATGTTCTTACATAATCTATAAAAATAAGACTACTATTATATAATCTTTCATTATAAAGCTCGTATAACCTTCGCCTACTTTTATAAATTCCTACTGTCGCACATTCATTAAATGATTTGCGACTGTTGAAAGAGAAAGTTTCAAAAGTAAATATTCTATTAAATTCACAACTTATAATTTTAAATAACGCACCATACAAATAATCAGCACTACTTTTAATGAATGTGATGGAAATCTTTTTATTATATTACTTCTAAACCTCTCCAAGCGATATTCATTTATTGGAACAAACACAACTTTCTTATTTTTCTGTTTTTTAGTGTATGTAAGGCAATCAGACCAACTGTCCACAGTGATCCAAACTTAAATTTTGAATAACTAATTAATGCAAGGGCTTAACATCTGTAAAAATGTTATCTATACAGGTCGCACTAGGCCCAGCAATACGTGTTGGTTCTAAGAATAAATTAACAAGATTATACGATTTAAACAATGAGCCAAAACTTAATACTAATGGAAAAGTTTCAAGGAGATTGATGTTAAAGTCTCCACATATTACAACAGACTTGTTCTGTTTACTAAATTTGAGCAAAACTTCTTCCACAATCTTTTCAAAATATTCGTAAGTAGCACATGGGGTCTGTAAACACTTACAACAATGAGGTGCTCGAGCTCGACACAAGCCATTTCTACAGTTCGCTCAACAGAGAGGCTCACAATATCCTTACGTTCTTTATATAATAATGATTTATCTGCTAATATTAAGGAGCCACCACGTAAACATTTTTCTTGATTTTTAAATTAAACATGAATTATAATCTTTTATCCAATGTTCAGTAATACAAAGGATATGTATGTTGTTACTATTTAAAAACAAATCAACTTCCAATTCTTTGCCCATCATGCCTTGTATATTTTGATGCACCAGGTGTAAACAATTTTTGTTACTTATTTGTGGGCTGCATTCTAAATTAATTAAGTTCTTATTATTGCTAGAGATTGCCTCTATTGTAGCATTCACTAATTTAAATTAGTTGGAACTGATTCCAAATTAAATTTCAAATGATTTTGATGCTCAATAAAAGCAGTCTTGGTAGCCAAAAACTTGGCTGAGTTAAAAGTAAATAATAAAATAGCACATTTGCTACCAGTCTTAAATTATATTTGGATAGGTAATACCTATCTTCTGCCCAAAAACTTTTTATTATATTATGTCAATTAAATGAAATTTGTGATTATTATTATTACAATTATATGTCAAATTTAAATTATTATTACATATTACATTATTCATTTGGTAAATTTAAATTATAGCTATATTTATTTTCCTGTGGCAATCCCTGTATGTAAGGCAGCGTGAACAAGACAATTTTGTCTACATTTAAGTTATTAAATTGTTCAATATATCTTAATAACTGTTTGTTGTTTACACTGCCTCTTCTACCAACAAAAATTATTTGTATTGTACTATTTGGGCAAAATTTAGTAACTATAATTTTATTTAGGATGTCACTAAAAGATGCTCCAGGCATGCAGCAATTTGTAATATTTGTCCCTTTAAAGAGTTATTTAAAGTTATACCTAGCTTTATTTAAAGTTACGCATAGATATAGAACATCACATTAAGTTTTATAATTTGAGGCTACGAGTGTAACCAAATATTTTTTTTATAGGATAAGAGTGACAAACTAGCACACAGTCCACTTGATGGTAAGTAGATGCTGTGACCCAAAGACATCTACATCTATCTTTGATTACGAATCAAAATGCAGATGCGTTGTCACACGTTAGGACTAAAATGGAATGCCTCGTTTCCAGTAAAATGGGTCTCCGGTAAACTACACTCACCATACGAAACACAGCAGCGTTGAGCTGCTATTTTACGCTGGTATTCTATCAGAGCGTGGTCCTTCCCTGGTCGAGACGACCCATTCGTGCTACAACTATACTACTAATATAGCTGCAGCATGGCTCTACCACTAAATAAAATTATAAATTACCCAAAACACTTCTTTTTTATCAATATTGGACGCAATTTTAAAGTTATTTTTAATTAAACTGACGTGAGAAACAAATTTACAGTTTTTGATGGTAAATGGTTACTGTAGTCCATGAACAAGGTAACCAACTAACTACAAACAATGAAAGCTCCTCTATATCCTTCAAAGCGGAAACACAGTAGTGCAAGTAATGTATTAAGCAAGCACTGCCATTTGACGGCCGAAGTAAAAATATAAAGTGTAGCCTGATAAGGGGTAAAAAAAAATAAACAGAAATTAACAGTGGTTCCTCTTAAGCACTGATTTTTACCCGACTGCCCCAGAAAGAGGGTCATGGTTTTCTAGTGTATATCTATTCCTTTGACACACTCTGTAGCCTAAACTTCTAGATGGATTTTAACATATTATGAGGAGTCCTTAGATTTTTCTCAATTGTGGGTCACATGGGGTGTACAATTTTTCTCTTTTAAGGAGAGGTTATCCCAGACCTGTAGGCAATTATAACGCTTTCCCAGCTCACGCCATTTAGCGCAATACACGACGTATTTATTCATGACGCGGCGCGAACCATAGGTACTCTATGCGGATTTCATGCAGTAAATACACGCCACAGTATAAATATTTGCAGTAGATCAACTGAAATGAATACTATAACAATTGAATTCATATTTTTCTTCTTTGGTAGGATTTCTTTATTCCTTCAGATTCACATATTATTGTTTAGTAGTTTACTATTATTATTGCATAAAATGTACATATAATGTCACTTTATGGAAGTTTTAACAATCAACTAATTTTATTAATGAAAGAAAAGTAGGTTGTTCCGTTACCGTTTCAGCCTATTAAAATCTACTGCTGAACATCAGGGCTCCCCCATAGATTGCCTCATAGGGGCAATATTTGCTGTAGTTACCATGCTTGGCTAGCGGGTTGGCAACCGCAGTTTTTTTATTTTTAGTCGTATTAGGAAAACGCTGCTGAACATCTCCTGACTTTTTCCCCTCTTTCGCCTCTTACGACACCCACGGGATAATATAGGGTAATGGTTATTCTTACACCGCCATTAAACGGTCCGATAGGTTGTTCACAGAAATGTATTTGTAAATTTACAACATAGACACAGTAATATAATAAAACAAAAAATTTAGAACATACAGAATAAAAGTAAAATATTTGAACATAAAAAAATAATTTTGTAAATTAAAATAAATTAAAACTACGCTTGGTTCGTCGAGGAACCATGTGACATCAACAGAGTATGGGTTTTGGGTATCAAACCAAAATTCCACGAAGTCAAGTGAACGTGTGCTTCCGGTTGAGAATCATTGTACGATTTTTGCTGCGAGAGTGATGAAAGTTTCACATTTTCATAATCTTGTAATGAAAGATGTCTAATAATACTGCGTAAATGCCTAGGGTTTACTATTTCTGGAAAAAAAAACATTATAAATAAAATTATACTATTATTCGTTTCATTTCGTCTTCCAAAAATTGTCGTCTTTTCAAATGCGTTCAATACGTTTAGGTTCATTTTCATTCGCCGGAATTCCAAGGAGACATATTTGCCGACAGTGGCGAAGCTAGGGCTCCAAACTAGGGCAAGCCCAAGATATGGTTTTGTTGTTTTAGCAGTTTTATAAGAATTCACCTTTTCTCTTTATCGATGTTACATTTTCTTCGCCGATTAGCACTTTAACACACTTCAATTCATCACAAGGAACACTATTATCCTCCATTTTCACTAAAAATCTATAAAAAAAGCATAAATTTTCAACTCGAAATATTTATTCCCTCAAGTAAACACACAGAGTAAACATTGAAATGTGAAGTGAAGTTGCAAACGTATCGCCCGCTCGCCCCCGCGCCTGACTAACTTCACACTAAAAGCCGGGATTTATCGCTCCATACAAATTGCTATATAAATAATCGTTGTTATATTTCATTATATAGTTCTTTTGCTGTTATATCTGCTGCAGAGCTTGCTCAATACCATGGACAATTGACACCACATGAGATACATTTGTCATATACAAATTCAATTTTTTTTGTCTGGTGGAGAATATGATGGATGCTGCATCAGCTGATACTAAGCATTTTGCATCGCAGCGCCTGCAACGTCAGATCGATGCACCTGCACTCCAGCGCGCAATATTCCTCGACGTTTATTCTTTAGTTCTTCGCATAGTTTTTAATTAATGATGCTTAATAATCTCCGGTTATCGTCTCTCCTTCACTGAAATAGTCATCATTATTATACCGTTCACATCCTAGAAGACAGAGGCCATTAGTTTTCCAGCGGACGCAGACAATTTAAATATCTTGGCTGGCGGGGAAGGCGGTCTTTTCCACACCTTGCTTTGGTTTTTCGTCTCCGGGTCAAAATAGTGTACTCACGTTTTATCTACGGTTACGAAACGAGCGCAAAAAGAATCTGGACCTTCTTCAGTTATTGCTAAATTTAGCTTTGAAATGTCAACTCTTGATTTTTTTTGGGCGTCTGTTAACATTCGAGGATCCCAGCGCGCGGCCACCTTTTTAAATTTTCTCGAACTAAAGCTTTAGAATCGCAGCCACTACTTAGCCTTTGTGCGAGAAAAGAACCAGCCCTCTTACCACCACCAGCAACGAGCAGTCACGGATAGAGTTCCTTTAAGAACTTCACCGCACGTGGACCCCACGGACCGATAGTATCTACAACAAATAGCACAAATATGTAGTCATCTCTCAGAGACCCATATTTGCGCCACTTACTCATTTCAGCTGCCTCTGATGCCGCGCCGGCTCTAAACGAGGTACCCCTGAGATGAGAGGCCGCCAAAGTATCTACGCAAGTAGCATCCCACACTAGGGCTTTACCTCTCTCCCAAGGGACCAATGTCATACCGTCGGGTCTCCTGTCATCGTTTCTAAATATTCCACAAGGCTCTTAAACCGAGGGAACATTTATAGAGACAAGAGCCCTTTGGATGACATCGTTCAAAGAACCGTGCCGTGAAAACCTACCAGCACTTTTCTTACAAGAAAGTCCGTGGAGCCCAAACTTGTCGACGCTGCTACCACAGGGGCACTGATGGGGTTGACAAATCGCCGCTCCTAGTCGGATTCCTACGGCGATGCGCAAGCTTTCCCCATCAAGTAATGTGCCGAGATTACTTGATGGTAAAGCGTGTAATCAGTGACTAGATTCCTTAGTCGAAACAGCTAGAAGGCGTGCCTGATCTTGATCACTATAGAAATTGTGAAACAAATCTTTCTGCACGTTCTGTACCAACGGAATATCCCACTGTTTTTGTTGGTTAACTTCCAGTGGAACATTTTCGCCGGGACAGAGCACTCGCCATGTCTGCCCTGCCTCCGTAGCAAAGCACAGGTCTACTTTATTATTTAAAATTATGTTAAAGAAGTCACTGACACTATGCGCGGAAGCAAGGAAAGCAGGCAATGCAACGCTAGAAAGATTTCTCACACCAAATTTTATAGGTAAAGTAGCTTGAGTCCAGGATGTTGTATTTAAAGTTAAATTTTGAATTTTTTCTATAGCTATTTTAAGATTATTTTGAATATCTTTTAAAATATCCGAACATTTCCAGACTGGACTCGAGCGGGGTAAGTATGTTAATCTTGGTACAAGTAGACAATATTTTAAAATAGTAAGAGCAATGTGGGGGTTTAATTTATACAATTTATCGACGTGGTTTAAAAACTGATCAAATTTTGTTTTTAAAATAGGTGTAATACTATCGAAAAACAACGTGGCACCGAGCAGGTATAGCGATTCCATACTGACAGTTTTTATTCCTGGAGAAATATGATTGAAATTTTGAAGTAAAGTGTCTCTGGTAGAACTAGATAAATTATTGCCAAAAAATATTTCACATTTATTGCTATTTGGTTCAAGACCAATATTTTTAAAATTTCGAAAAATATGAGTAAGATCACTGAGGACGTCATCTGCTCTACCTCCCAGTGTACCGTCATCCAGGTACTAGACATTCAGCTTGGATATCAAATTTGTAATAATGGGTTGAATTCCCAAACTGAAAAGTGCTGGACCTAGTGGGTCACCCTGCTGAACACCGACAGCAGAATCGATAATATGGTTTTCGTAAAACAAGTTAGTATTTTGACTGTAACATTGCCAAACGTAATGATAAATTTCGGGGGTACCCCATTACTATCCCGTCGATACCCACGGGCGAAGAGGAAAACTGTACTGGAGATGAGTAGCAGCATCTCTCTGATAACAACTGAAAATAAGAAAGAAAACTGCAGCCTGCTAAGTTACAGTCTACTCTTTTTTAAAAGGCCGGCAACGCATCTGCAAATTCCCTGTTGATGCAGTTCTTCATAGACGGCGTTGGGCATTTACCATCAGGTGAGCCACACAGTCCACCTGATGGTAAGTGGTTGCTGAGGCACATAGACATCTACATCTATCTTCGTTTGCGAATTTAAATGCAGATGCGTTGTCAGCCGTGAGGACTAAGATAGAATTCACACATATTCTAAGTTAAAGAAATTAAATTGTATGTGAATATAAATCAAACCTCTTATGGTAGACAGAAAGATTCTCGAGTGGCAGTGTCGTACCGTTAAGTAAAGTGTAGGAAAGCCACCCACTAGATGGGTCCGGTAAGAGATGCAAGAAGTTACGATCGTGCCTTCTGACATTGCTCCGAGAAGGCCTGTATTTAGCAGTGGACTTTTGGAGGACTGTAATGGATGGATGAATATGAAATCTGTATAAAAGTGGTTATTACAATATTAAGAAATAATCTTTTCACTCACCATATGAAACACAGCAGCATCCAAGTCAAGCTGATCAGTTCAGAAGCTATAATACGCTAGAACGTGGATATACCGCGTATATAATAATTATTATTTGTGATTACTTTTTCTATCACATATGGGTTAAAAAAATACCAATAAAAATTATAGAGTGATGGCACATAAGAAAGATGACAAAACAGAATTATACATAGACAAAGACGCAGGTAAGGCTAGTAAGTTCATTAGCTAACTAGTACTTTAAATTTTACCTTGGTACCTTCCAGGAAAGGGCTTAATCTTTTTGAAAAGGCCGGCAATGCATTTGAAAATTCTGGTGTTCCGAATGTTCAGTAACCATTAAATTAGCTACATGCTTGTTCACCCTCACTTCTATAAAATAAAACTTTTCTACTAATATTTTTAATAAAATACTTTTTAAGCACTCATAATACATATGTAACATATCTAGTCATTTTATGACACATTGTGCATGACATGAGTTGCCGCAAATTGCGTTATTTTATGACTTGAATTGCCTCACCCCGAAAATATTTCTGTTATGAAAAACATTACGTGTATTTGTGTCGGAGGACACTTAACAAGTTTGTTTTATCATGTTCGCTGTGAAGACGGTGGTAGCACATTTGGACGGAACGTTGATTACAAACACGTTGTGCAAATACTGCCTCACCCCCTGCAACACCGCACTTTATCGATTGGTGACGAGGCTTTCTCCTTTAATAATATTTTTTTACATAGGTATTAGATAGGCTTCAGAGATGTAATTGGCGAATTGAACAGCCATAGCTATAAAGCGTTTCTGCCTGAGTATCTTTTGGAATTCGAAAATCAGTTAACCACAGAACAGGCAAATCGATCAAGATGTGTTACAATGTGTCGATGGGTGGTTGAAGTTGTAAATGGGCGGATAAAACGTGATTTTAAATTATTTCGCCAAGAATACTTCAACCGTGCATCAACACACCTTATATTAGATCTTAATATTGCATGTGCACTTTTAAATAAGTTTCACGCACCAATTGTAGTCTGACCTGATGCTCAACAGTTTTTGGAAATAGCTAAAGCTAGATTAAATACAAGAAATTATTTGAACGAATACATACAAAATGTTAATATTAATAGAAAGAGAGCCATTTTTTTACCCATAGATGCTGAACATCAACATTTGGACACATTTCCAAGACTGTCAATACATGATCTAATGACAGTAGCTCTATGTTTCTATCAAATTAAACAGGCTCGGTCGTATTATGGGGAGCATGTCCGTAGGAACGGAAAATACGAAATTGAACTATCAAACGACATTGAGGATGACTTGACATTAGTACTGGGAACGGACTAGTATTTAGTAAGGGGAAGAATTAAGTCACGACATGTTAGCAGTAAGGTGTACTACGCCTACATTTTAGTTAATAGGGCTACATGTAACTCAGTAGCTGATATTACTAGCTACTATTGCAATTGTTTGGTGGGTAATCGGACTGTGGAATGCCGTGCTCACGTTATGACTATTTTGTGGCATCTTACTTGGACTCAATTTAGATCTGTTGAGCCGCTGGCTTCGTTTTTAGACGACATATTTTATGATTACGATGATCATATGGACCAATAAAACTATTTCATTCTTATAATCAAGCATAATTATTTTCTTCTAGCTATAAACCACCAACATTTAGGATAACCTAACTATTAATTATTAGTAATATTATTTACTTGGGATCATTAATTGGTTTGTTGGAACTATTTTCTGTTGTCTTATGAGAATTCAAATCATGTTATTGTAAGGACTGCTTTTTTTTGGTAGAAGGTTTGTTACAAAACTAACCTCAAAACTGAACAGAAAATTAAAAAACATCAAAAACCCCAGAAAATAAATAGATTATTTTTATTTCCTTGGAAATTAAGATATCTCCCTCTTTTATATACAATTTATGCTATCATACAAAAATATTTTATGCGCAACGGCGGTCCATAGAAGGATGAGCTATCTCCTTTGTTAATTATTAATCCCGAAGTCTGGACTTAGAACGGTAGGTTTTAAGTGGCGGCAATATTTCAAAAAGATTATTTTCCAAAATAATTTAGGTGTACTCTAATAGATATAATATTCAGTTCCATTTATTACGATTCAAAAATTTTCCTAAAATGCAAAAAAAAATTTGAAATAATATTTTATAAAACATTAAGGATGCCGTACTGGGCTTCACACAGGGTGCTATTTAAATCATACTGCCTAGTCGAATGACGCACTGAACATAGGGGTTAGCGTAAATATGAAAAATCATGATAAACAATTTAATACAATTCTTGCTATTTCATTTTAAGTTTCAAGCAATGTTTAGGAAACTACTTACAGGTACGCTTTGTGAACGATTCGATGCTGCATATTCAAGAACAACTTTCGCAACTCACAGAATTTCAAAAGTTGGTTTTGAATTGAGTTGGTTCGTTAAATACGCCGTTTTCCTTCCTTGAAACTCGCAAACTTTCAGGCCGAAGTTTTAAAGTCAAAAATATATAATTTGAACATAATTTCTGATTTTAAGGTATAATATGTATATTAAAACCCCAAATGCTTACACATCTTTGCAATTGTTAACGTGGTAATGCTATGCTATTCGTGGTAGAGCCACGCTGTAGCTTTATGGTTGTTGCACGAATGAGTCGGCTCGACAGGAGAAGAACCACGCTCTCATAGAATACCAGCGTGAAATAGCAGATTAATGTTGCAGGGTTGCGTATGTTGAGTGTAGAGAACCGCGGACCACTTTTAAGGGAATCGCCGCATTCCATCTTAGTCTGCAGGGATGACAAATGTGGGTGCCTATGGGCAGCAGCATTCACCAACCACTTACCATCCAGTGGACTGTGTGCTCTTTTGTTAACCTTATTTTACATGAAAAAAATTCAAAAACAAAACTATATAACGTTAAGTAAATAGCAATTTTACCATCATTTTCAGACAGTTTTTAATCCATTTCTGTCTTGGCTGCCTCGTTGTCGTAAACGCGACGGCAGATCATGTGGCTAAAATCAGTTATTGAGGTTTTCTGTACAGAAATTTTCAGTAGCAGCTAGGAGTCAGGAAGGCTGTGTTTCATCCCCTTGCTTCGGAAAGTATGTAATTACTTATTTCATGTAATATAGATTATAAATAATAGTTATTGAAAGTTATTCTTATGTTTAATTTACTACTAGTTCGGAAACCTCTGTCCTGGGAAGAAGTAGCAAAAAACCCAGCGGGACTTTTTTTAAAGAAAGAACAGTTTGCAATAATTTAATATGTTTTACAATTAACAGTTTCAGTTGTTTGCGGTCTCCAGGGCAGAGCTTGGCGCAGTGTGTTGAGAGACACAACATTAACTTGTTAACTTTTGTTAAACCAACAACTTGTATACAAGCTAAATCATTGAAGTTTATTTAACTTTCTGTACTGAACTCAAAACTGTGTTTAAAAATTAATAAACCGGAGGGTTGTATATAAACCCACCATTTGTTCTTTTGTTTTCGACCCGTGAGTATCTTAAGAGGTAGCTATTGGAGTTGCTGCTTTTAAACTTGGTAGAGCCCCGCTGCATATTATGGTACGAATGGGTCGGCTCGATCGATGCTGCTGTGTTTCGTACGTGAAATGTAAAAAACTGGAGACCCTTTTTACTTGAAACGAAGCATTCCATCTTAGTCATCAGGGGTGGGAACACATCTGCATTTTGATTCTTAATTGAAGACAGATGTAGATGTCTATAGGCATATATACATATATACATTATCCACTTACCATCAGGTGGACTATGCTTATTTGTCACCCTTATTCTATAAAATAAATATATGATGTAAAGATATTACGACTCGCGATAGATGGTGGTAAAATCATCTCGTTAACGCCAGGCGTAAAATACCCAGACGACGTAGAGTAGCGTCAAGGTTGTGATACGTTTGGTACAGCGACCGCCACACCACTTGCGAAGCGTAACGATTAAGATAAATTATCTTAACAACGAGAGAGGTCCACAGACAGCAGTGGACATTTAAAGGCTAATGAAGACGAAGCATAAGGGGACATTCATTTTAATTGAACTATTAAAGTTACGCCATTGACATTATGTTATTATTATTTCTTCTGTCTTCTTTATTATACACACTTTATGATGATAAGAGTTTAAGCATTTAAACAAAATGTACAAAAGCGAGCTGTACTCTATCTAATAAGAGTTATCTTCCAACAAACACATGGGGAAAGATAAATCATTTTATATGTAGAACAAGTACTACCTACTTGTTCGGTAGACTTTTACGGGCTAATGATTAAGCTTCTTTAGAATCCCAAATTAAATCTTACTTGTATAGGCGTCTCAGTATTCTAAATATCAAATCTTATTAAAGTTGATAGTAGATAGTAGTTGATATCATGCTTTTAGAAGAACGATATTCTTTAGACCACGTAACGTTTGGCAAACACTAACGCTCCTACACGGTCAACACGGGCTCATAGTGAACGCCATCTTTCAAGGATAGGCACGGACACGGACGGTTATGAAATAAAAAAGACTACATGACAAAAATAGATAACTAAGATAGATAGCCTCGTTTTCAGTAACATGGGTCTCCGGTTTTCTAACCTCACCATATGAAACAACATAATTAAGCTGTTATTTTGCTTTAGTATTGTATGAGAGTGTCCTTCCGCGGTCGATCCAACCCACTCGTGCTACAACCATAATATAAATGCAAAGTGGCACTAACGCGTATCTATATTAAAATCACTACATGATAAATTCAATTCTAAAGCTACAAAAACAAACTTCCTTCGTTAATACCATAAAAGGTTAAAACTCAAAAGAAGGAAGTTTGTAAATGCATTTAATCACATATTTATTAATTTGTGTACAGCCATCTGATCAAATAATGTTTATACTCTTTTTTAAATTTAAGTATTTGACCCTTTGAGTGGGCTAAACTAAATATGCTCATTGTGATAACTAGAATGTCCTTATTTTTCCATCTCAATGGTAAAGCCTATTCAATAAAAAGAAGTGGAGCGAAGAACACATCATGCGTAACATAAACACAAAATACAATCAAATTAAGAACTCTTTTTTGAAGTCGTGTAAAACCTTCTTCAAATATTATGGAAAACGAGGGTCAGAATATTACGAAATAAAACAGATATTTTTAGTTTTCTGTAAATTCCGAGAGAACGAACTGCATTATGCATTTTATTAACTTACATAGAGAAACCGTCTCGGGACCTGGGGAGATAGAGGTGGCGTAATTTTTGCTGACACACACAAAACGAGTCACCGTTCATTAGTATATCTGCGATCTGTTGTTCTGATTTTTTTTCAAAAATCCTATAAACAACGACGGTTGCCACGTTACCACAGATACGCTTATCTAGAGTAAAACCTTTATTCTCCAGAGTATTTTATACACGTGCCTACACGCACACACACATATATATATATACACGTTACATATATGTATACTGGGTTATTTTGCAATAACCGGCCAAATTTGCAGAGGTGGTTCATAATAGGTAATATAAGCGAATGGTGAAAAAATTAACAAGAAAAGAACTGAAACATTTTATCCTTTTTATCCTTTATATTCGTGTGGAAATGCATTATTCTTATTGATTGTCATTCATAAATATGAAGCGCCTGCTATTTTACACGCACACACACATTCGTAAGGGAGTATTGAGTTCGGAACTTCGGAAGCGTTCGGCGCTCTTGCTAGGTTCAGATATAGGTATCTAATAGCTGTTGTTTTGACTCAGTAAAGACAAACGCGACCCCCCGGCTCCCCGCCCTTTCCCTTCCGCACCGCTGGGTACATTCACCTGGCCGACCGACAGTGTTGACTTGACCGTGGGAAATAACGCGCGGATACCACCCAATCGGAGTGTGTACCAAACCAAATGCTGTTAGACTTTGGACAGTTCACCACTCCGTCACATGGAAATGCTCGAGGTCATTGGTCAGCAAGCCCGGCTGTCAAAAATACATTGAAAGAGTTTTTCGAGCGAAACCCCCGCGCTAGCAACAATGACTGCATCATTCGAGAATTCAGGGTTAGTGTTTAAAAACATTTAATTTCAGTTCTAATAGTTCTTCTCTAACCTTAGTATTTAGTACTGAAAAATGTCAAGAGATGTCGCTAGCGTCGAATTACAACTCGTTATCTTTTCGTTCACGGTAAACCGTATAGGGTCTGAGAATTATTATGCAAATAAATTGTTTTACTACTGGTGACATCGGGAGTTTAATTTCAACATCCGCAAGTTTAGACATAAAGTGGTGCCGAAACCCGGGATAAGAAGGACATAAGTAACAGTGAGTAAAGTGACGAAAAAATTACAAGTGTTAGAATAATTGTGAGTGAACTGTAAAATTGGCAAAGTGTTTAGAACTTAGAATATTTCGTGTGCAGTGAAAATTGTCTGAGTCCCAAAGACTTAGAAAATTTAACTCGTGTTGGAACTTAGAAAATTTACTGATTATGGGACTTTAACTTTTACTGATTATAGGACTAGAAAATTTTCGATCAGTGGAACTTTCTTTAGTATTTTACAAGTGGTTGGACATAGTCTCTAGAATATTTGCGAATTTTTAAAGTGTGACATAGTCGCTGGAGCGTTTGGTGAACATTAGTAGAATATTTATCAGTGAATTTTAAAGTTATTTGGACATTTGTTTTGCGTCAACATGGAGGAGATAAACTCAATGATTCTAAAACAAACTGAGATTAGTCAGCGTATTTCAAAGGCATTTAAGAACTTTAAAAAATCCCCGAAGGATAGAATTACGGTGCCCTACATCCGAATTAGAGAAGAGACCTTAAGGCAAATTGGGACCTATTCAACACCAACCATTATGAGATTGTTGCTGCACCTCACCAGACGATCAGAAGCTGTTGGCGTACTCGAGGATGCGTATGACTGTTGTGAAGATACATATTTGACATTCAAGACTATGCTGCTAGAGCAGTTAGAGAAGCTTGTTCCAACCAGCCCAGCTACTAAATCGAGCCACTCTGGTAATAATTCGGAGACAAGTTCAGGAAACACTGGAAAGCCGCAACCTGACGTGAAGTTACCGAGAATAGAGTTGCCAAAGTTTACCGGGAACTACGACGAATGGCAGAGCTTCTACGATATGTTCACTTCGATCGTCCACAACAATTCCAGTTTAAAAGATGTTCAAAAGCTCCACTACCTGAAAAGTAGCCTGTCTGGAGAACCTGAGCTGCTTCTGAGAAACCTAGCAGTGACAAGATGCTTGGACAAAACTGACCCAACGTTACACAAACAAGAGATACAATTGCAACGAGGTAATGAAGCGTCTGTTTTCCCAAAAGGCTATTGCTGCTGAGTCAGCGACCTCTACGAAGCAACTTCTAGATAATACATCTGCGTGTCTCAAGTCACTACAGAATCTTGATATCAACACTGACACTTGGGATCCTATCATGAACTATCTGGTAGTATCTAAGCTTGATACCGAATCACGCAAGCAATGGGAAATGTATGTGAGTCAGAATGTTCAGCCTAACACCTTACCATCTTGGAATCAACTTGCGAGTTTTTTGGAGACTAGATTTTGAACATTAGAGATGCTGGAATGCCAAAAAAATACACCAAAGGCTACACAGAACAATACTTCGAAACAAATAATTAAACACAAGTCATTTCACTCCACTGTTAACAACAACGAGAAGAAAGTGTCAATCAATACTTGCGTGATGTGTTCAGGAGGACACTCACTATACCAATGTAAGCAATATGAGAGGCTGTCCCCAGGGAAAAGGACTGAGTATGTGCAAGCAAACCGCTTGTGCCTCAACTGCTTATCATCGAGTCATTCTGTGAGAGGATGTCATCAGTCTATGAGTTGTCGTCGGTGTGGACGACGTCATCACACTACACTACATTACGAGAGAGATCAACAAGTGGCTGCTGCGGTTCCGATCCTACCGCTAGCTACTTCGCCTACGGTTCTGTCAGAGAATCAGCAACCGTCTGAGAAGAAGAATCCACAAACTTTAAGTCAACAACCTAATAATCATACTGAGTCGAGAGTAGTAGCTCATTTTGCTAAAGAGAGCTATCAGGGCAATCAGAGTAAATTGTTAGCAACCGCCCTGGTAAAAATTGTTTCGTCAAATGGCTACTCCCAATTAGCCCGAGCGTTAATTGATCAGGGTTCTGAGGTGTCTTTGATCACTGAGGCAACCGTTCAGTCATTAGGTCTTGATCGAACTCCTGTTAATGGTATAGTTTCCGGTGTAGGTGAAGGTGAAACAAGAACCAGGAGCATGGTATCTTTTAATATTGAGTCTTTGCTTAATCCTGAGTTTTCATTTCCAGTTAGAGACGCCTATGTGTTGAAGAGTTTGACTTCATTACTGCCTTCGCGCAAACCTGCAAATCTATATTGGCCTGAGCTTGATAATCTTTCACTAGCTGATCCACAATATAGATCTCCTGGTAAAATAGATGTCATTTTAGGAGTCGATGTTCATAGTGGGATAATTAAAGAGGGTCTTATTAAACATCCTTCTGCAGAGCCAGGTGGTCCACTTGCTCAAAATACTGAACTTGGTTGGATTTTGTCCGGTAAAGTCGACAACGAGTTCCCTGGAGCATGTTCTTTTCCCATCAGTCTTCATATCCGAGTTAATGAAGATGAGCTTCTGAAAAAGTTCTGGGAGATAGAGAGAGAGCCAGACAAAATCAAGAAAAGATGACAGAAGAAGAAATGAGGTGAAGAAATTTATAAAAGGACCACAATGAGAGATATGAACGGACGTTACATGGTGAGACTACCTTCAAAAGTGCAAACCCAGAGTGTTTACATGGCAATACGAGAGATAGCGCTGAAGAGGTTTACATACTTAGAGAAGAAGCTTTAAGAAATCCATCTTTACGTGAAGAGTATACAAAAGCTATCAATGACTATTTGATTCAGGACCATATGGCTCCTATCGTTGAGGAAGAGCAAGTGAAAGATCCGACAGTAGTGTATGCTCCTCACCACGCAGTTGTGCGAGAAGATAAAGAGACGACCAACACGAGATTGGTCTTTGATTTTTCATGCAAAGGGAAGAAAATGTTTCCTTAAATGAAGAACTGCTCGTCGGTCCCAAGATACAGCAAGAATTACGCCATATATTAATGAGATGGAGACGACATCCGATCTGCATTGTGGTGGATATTAAGTAGATGTATCGCCAGGTAATAGTACAGGAGCCAGATACTGGCTTACAGCGCATTTTATGGAGATCAGATCCCAAAGAGCCAATACAGCATTTTCGAATGAAGCGACTGGCGTTCGGTACGGCGTCAGCGCCGTATTTAGCGGTTAAGTCTTTGCGAACGCTGGCAATGGATGAGTTTGCAAAGTATCCTGTAGCATCTCAGATCACACTTGAGGACTATTACATGGACGATTTGCTATCGGGATGCGAGACTTATGAGGAATCCATAGAGATTTATGAGCAGGTGACGAACCTGATGAGAGCCGGAGGTTTCGAACTACAAAAGTGGTGTAGCAACAATGATCAGTAACTTGAGCACATTAAGACTGAGAATTTGCGTAAACTTCCTATGAAGAATGAGACAGTGACTAAGAGATCTGTGTTATCTGAAATTGCAAGACTTTACGATCCAATCGGGTGGATCGCGCCTGTGATATTTGTGGGTAAAGTCTTCATCCAAAAACTTTGGAAGTCTGGTCTTGATTGGGATGAAAACTTGCCGTCGGAACTCCTTCGCGAATGGTGTAAATTTAGAGACGATCTGGTAAATATTCCTAGGCTTATTGTTCCAAGATGGCTGCAAACAAAAAGAGAGGATCATGTTGAGCTACACACCTTTGCAGATGCTTCCCAAGCTGGATATGCTGCACTTGTTTACCTGAAAACTGAAGACAAGGACGGTAAAGTTGCTGTTAATCTGGTTACATCCAAAACTAAGGTGGCGCCAGTTCAAAAAGAGATATCCATACCTCGCTTAGAGTTGTGCTGCACTTTTGCCGCAAAGTTGATACATGAAGTTTCCAAGTTATGAAAATACCAAAGGAAAAATTATACGCCTGGTCGGATAGCACCGTGGTGCTGGCATGGATTGCAGGAGAACCTCATCGTTGGGTGACTTTTGTGAGCAACAGAGTATCAGAGATACTTACGATACTGGATAGAAGTCAATGGAGACATGTAAACACAAAGCATAATCCGGCGGATTGTGCATGCCGAGGCATAAGCAGTGAAGAGTTGGTTGATCATGAGTTGTGGTGGCACGGACCCACATGGCTAAGGGACAACAAAATGTATGAGAGTCAAGGCTGTCAAGAATCTGAGACTGCAGAAGAAGAAAGCCTGTCAAGTCTTTGGTGACTACGATACAACCAAAGACGTTTTCCTTTTGACGAGATTTTCGTTACCAAGTTGCGCGTGATGTCCTACTGCAAAGATTTTTGAATTTAAAACTACTAAAGAAACAAAGACTCACCTTATCGAAGAAGGTAACAGCCGACGAAATGAGCACGGTGATGAGACATTGTATAAAGGAGACACAGAGTTTATATTTTGAGGAAGAGATCAAGCACTTAAAAGCCCACAACTGGGTCCCAAAGAGGAGCCGTTTACATACTCTGAACCCGATTCTCGATGAGAATGGTGTGTTACGAGTAGGTGGATGCATTAATGAAGCCAAGGTTGGCTATGACACTCGTCATCCAATAATTATGCCTAGTGAGAGTCATCTTACAAGGCTCATAGTTGCGGATGCTCACCTTACAACGCTTCATGGCGATTTTTTTGATAATATAATTATGGACCCGTTCTTCATTGAAAGACGATTCATCATCATCATCATTACAGCCCTTCACAAGTCCACTGCAGAACACCGTGCTTTGTAGCACTCTCCCAAAGAATGCTACAAAGCACGGTCCTGAGCCCTTCCCCCGGACTTCTGAGGTGTTCAGACGTATCTTGTACTAAAACTTATTTTAAAATTATTCTCCATAAATACTTCAAATATTGCGCATTTATTCGAGTGCAAAAAAATAGGAGTGCATGAACGCGAGGACGTCATATTTATTTATTTATTTATTTATTTATTATTCTGAACAATACAAATTGTGTTGAATCATTTATGCAAAAATACAATTAAAATGCTTTTAAAAATGTATTTTTAAAAATGTCATTAAAAATTTTAAAACATTGAAAGTTATATAATAGCATTAGCATGTAGAAATTCGTCAACACTATAATAACATTTTTTCCAGTAGGAACTTTTTTAAGGTATTTTTGAAACTATTCTTGTATAACATATTTTTTAAGTCAGTAGGTAATCTATTAAATAGAAGTACTGATCGATGTTGACAACAGTGTCTAGTCATTACCATACGAGGGACGATTTTATTATGAAAGTCTTTTCTTCTAGTGTTTTATCTTATGGTTTTTTGGTCTATCGTCTCATATTCGCCAATAACTTTTGCAAATTGCGTGAGTAAGACCAGTATATACAGACATGGAACAGTCAAGATCCCAAGTCTTTTGAAGTGTTCGCGACACGATTCTTGTTGTTTTGTCCGGATCATGGTTCTGATTGCTCTTTTCTGCAGAACAAAGGCTTTGTGTACATTATATTTAAAGCTCCCTCTCCAAAATAAAATACTGTAACGTAATCTTGACTCCACCAATGCATAATAAACCAATTTTTAATGTTCAAGATCAGCTTCATCCCTAAGTTTTAGTACGTAAAGCTGAGCTTATTTTACTCTCAATCTCGTCTAATTCATGTTTCCACTTTAGATTGCTGTCTATCCTCACTCCTAAGAATTTGGCCACTTCTTCAGACTGTACTGTTTTATCACCTAGTATAACATTCAGGGTTGTGTTTTCTCTGACGTTATTGCGGAATAACATAACATTTGTTTTGTCAGTGTTGATCGACAGGCCGTTGACAGTAAACCATATTCTAATGATTTCCAATATTTGGTTTATTTTAATTTCTAGAGTCGCTATTTCAGAGGCTGAGATAACAGCATTAGTGTCATCTGCAAAGAGGACTAGCTTTGTCGAGTCTGTCATTTTACGTACATAATGGTTTAAATCATTAATAAAAGTAATAAATAAGACGGGGCCTAAAATGGAGCCTTGAGCTACACCCACTTTTACGTTAATCATTTTGGACTTCGTCACCATTTCAAACATGCTATCGTTCACTCTTTTTATTTCTACGAACATTTTTCTGTTTTGCAAGTAAGATTGAAAAAGTTTCAGAGCCTGTCCTCGAACTCCATAATATTGCAATTTTTCCAAAAGAAGATCATGATTGATGGTATCGAACGCAGAGCTCAAATCGAGAAATAGTACAGCTACCTTAAATTTATTATTTTGTCAATGACAATTGTCAATGACATCATTAAGCAGTGCGTCTATTGCGTCCTGTGTACCGATGTTGTTTTGATAACCAAATTGCCCTCTATCAATAACCTTGTTTAAGACAAGATGAGCCACCAACCTAGACTTAATTATGCGTTAGAATATTTTTGATATTGTGGGCAGTAAAGATATAGGTCTATACATCTTGGCATCCGATATCGAGCCCTTCTTGTGAACAGGTACCACTTTGGCAATTTTCAGTTGATCAGGGAAAATGTCCTTCTTTATGCACTTATTAAAGAAACTACACAATGGTTCGGCGAGAAGATCTATATTTCCTTTTATTATAGTAATAGGAATATCGTCAAAACCGCAGGATTTCTTGGCCTCTTCCTTTAGCATTAGTTGGGTTTATATTTTTCCCGCTATGCTCCTGTGCCTGTTAATGAGTTTCCATACACTTTTGGATAAATTTTGGAACGAGAGATCTCATTTTGAACTGCGTCTTTTTTTGTTAGTCTAATGATTTTCCTATAAATTTTAATATATTTGTTACGGTACCTGACAACAGATTCGTCATTATGAGATCCTTTACTTGTGCAAAGAAACCGTTTCATTTGGCTTGATACTTTTATACCTTTGGTAATCCATCGTAATTTTGATTTTTTGTGAGTGTTTATAATTTTATTTTTATTCTTAAAACAGTCATCAAATAAGGCCTTAAATTTACTTAGAAAGGTGTTTATACCCATTGAGTTCCAATCACAATTAATCAAATTCTGTCTAAAGACTGATTTATTATTTTTTGGTAAAAACTCTCTTTTCTTCACATAAACTTAATTATTTTTACTTCTACTTTTAATATGGGGGACCACAATATTGCATAATATTGCCGCATGTCCATCTGATAATCCATTATGATCTGTGTTACAATTGATTATATTTTCGTTAGGTATGTTGGTAAAAATATTGTCGATGCACGAGCTTGAATTATTCCTAATAAAAGTAGCATCAGAAATCAGTGGTCTAAAATTAAAACTGGTCAAAAGATTCACAAATTCACTCTTCTTCTTATTTTCTGTTAAAAAGTCTATGTTAAAGTCACCACATATAATACATTTTTTTATTGAAAAGGTATTCCCACAATTTGTCTAATCTATCAATAAAGGTATCAAAGTTTTTATCATTAGGTGTGTGATAACAACAGCAAATACAAATATCAGTTTCCAAGTCTTTTACGCAACACACTTCAAAGCTGTTAATTTTATATACGGATTTCGCCATAGGTAGATCTATTACATCTCTATCTTTGCTACATAATATGAGTGTTCCACCCCTTTTTTTGTTGACTCTTGTATTAAGAGATACTACTTTGTAATCAGTTAACGCTAATAAAGCTACTAATTTTTCATTCAGAAAATGCTCACTGATACATAGATAGTGATACCTTTCTGTAATGGAATTTATATAAAGTTCTAACTCTAGTTTATTGTTATTTATATCACACAAATTTTGATAAAATATGTTAATTGCAGTTTTATCTACGTTATTGTTTCTCAATTCTATATTAATACTATTATTCACGGATCACGGAAAACAGGGATAACCAGCAGTTATCTCACACATCATCATCCGTTTGTGTACTGAAAGAGCATTATTGGTACTTCTGCTGGGCATCTATGCCAGTCTCGTCATGATTAGTAGCAGAATGGACCTTACATGCTTCGATTTAGTTATGCAGGGTAATTTAGTCACGAATTTAATATAATTATGTTTATAAGAAATTCTTAATATTTCTTAACAGAAGCCTAGAAAGGAGACAGTTTTTTTTGTATGGAGAATGGGCCCACCAAAACTGTGATGACTCGTAATGAAATGTATGTAGATTTATTCCTTATAATCTCTAGATTACTATAGTAATATTAGTTGTACCATATATAAAGGGAATACTGAAAATAACAATCAAACGGCAATCTCAATATAACCTAAAATCCCATACGGGCGACTGTCTAATAGTTTTATTGATATCCTATGTTATAATAGTGCACTGTGAATAATAAAAGTATAAAAAGTTGTAGGTTCTTCGAAATCTAAAGTACTACTTGGTGGATGGATTTTTAGTAGTACCGAGTAAACAGTAGGAATAAACAGACGCGGTGATGTATTGATTCTTAACTGTATTTATTATTTATTGTGATGTATTGAATATGCACAGAATACATTACAAATGTATTCAAGTGAAGCAAAAGTGCCAAAACTATGCTCAACTAATTCTTAAAACAAGCACACATGTACTTATTTATCTAATATCATTTGCAACCAGTAACACGGTTTTAGGCATGTGCGTCCAACAGTGAACTTTTAAGTGTTTTACGAGTTTACCTCTACGGCGATTGAGAAAATAAATAGCACGTAAGATGTTTTGAACTGGTCGTGTTAGGATTAAAAAACTCTGTGTTGTCACTTTATTTGTTATTGTGAAATCACATTCTTAAAGCAGTTTTGAAAGTGACATGCTGCCAGGTGCAGTGTCAGGACATTGTTATTAATATGTATTGATTGAATAACATGTTTATTCCAAGCACCATTAAAACCAAAATGACTGGATAGTAACATATCCCATTTTTACGATATTAACCACGAAAATAAATAGCATGTAAGGTGTGTTGAACTATTTGTGTTAGGATAACACTGTATTGTCACTGCATTTTTATTATTTATTATTGTAATATCATCATATTCCTAAAGCAGTCTATTATAAGTATCACAGGCCGCGAGGTGCAGTGCCAGGACATTCTTTTAATACGTGTTGATTGATTATCACGTTTACATCCAACCACAATTGAAGCTAAAATGTAAAATTCTCGATTAGCAGTCTCGTACCGGTAAGCTCAGTGGCGGCTACCCTCTAGATGGAGTGACGACCTGGTAAGACATTCAAAAAGTCGATGGATGCAGGTGGCTCAGGACCGTGCTTTGTAGAATTCCTTGGGGGAGACCTATGTTCAGCAGTGGACTTGTGTAGGGCTGTAATGATGAAGAAGTTTTAAACTAGTTGTGTACGGATACGGTTCGACCGGTAGGACATCTCATGGAAAACGCTACCAGCGTAAAATAGTAGCTTAATACTCCTGTGTTTCATATGGTGAGTGTAGAGAACCAGAGTCCTTTTTTACTGGAAATGAAGCACTCCATCTTAGTCCTCAGGGGTGTTAATGCATCTGCATTTTGATTCTTAAACGAGGATAAATGTAGATGTCTATGAGCCACAGCATTTACTTACCATCAGGTGGACCGTGCGCTCGTTTGTCACACTTATTCTATAAAAAAAAGGTGATTGTCAATTGAAAGAGATACGAAAAGGTACCAGAGCATCTATTCAACTTGCTCGGCGTTTATTTATAAATTAGGCACTTTATTTATAATAAGGCACATAGTAGAAACAGGTCAAGTAAGCAACAATAATTACAAGTTTTATTGATCATTATTCATCATCATTACAACAATTCACTGCTGAACATAGGTCTTCCCTAAATTAAATATATAATGTAAAATATTGTATAGCCCTTCCGTGAACTGCCATCGCGTTTCGTCCCATGGTGTTGTAAAAGTAGTAACAGAGTAAAATAAAGATACCAGGAGATAGCAGCAACATCTTCCTATAGAATACAAAAATTTGGTTGCCATACATACTACTTGTGTATAAATTATTCCAATCATTGTGAGGTTCATTTAAGTGCTATTCACAAATACGAGCGCACAGTGGCACAAATGAGTTATCAATCAGCAATCTCTCTTTAGTAGTTTACGTATTAAGAATCTAGATAAATGATTACATAACTTAAAAAATACGGTGACAGGAAGTAGAAGCAGCACGCTTATAACTAGCTACAGAATAGAATAGAATATTTTATTCAATATAGGTTACAATACATACTTATTAAAAGTAATTTTTATTTTACCACTGGTTCAAAACCTTTGTCCTGGGAAGAACCAGCAAGAAACCCAGCGAGACTTTTTTAAAAAAACATTTTACAATATAATATTTTATACAATTGTTTTGAAAACATTTAGAAACAGCATGGTAGCGATCACCTCATTCCCAGGGTTATTATCATTCATGTACTCTAGTAGTATAATAACCTACTAGACAATTTTTGCTTAAGAAATAATTTAAACCTTTGATAGAAAAGGTCTGCATATTTGTAATTGTTGATGTCGCTCTGGAAATGGCAGGAGTTACAGTTACAGGCATAAGGGGTGGTTGTGGGATGTTACCGATTTCTTCAATATTCATGGATTGTAATTCCATATCCCTGTTATCATTTGTGACTCCACAGTTGTAAAGCTCTCGGCCACCAAGATTGGAGACTCATTCTAAACGATCCACCGAAGTGTTTTTTTCATCAACTAAACCGAACAGACTATAGTTTTACAGTGTCTACCCCTAAATAATAATATTTATTAATATTTTAATTTCAATCTTATTACTAATAAACAGTCTTAATGCCTCTTAAATTATATATAAATAGCATGTACTCGTTTCCTTCATAATACTTTTGTAAAACCAGATTCCACTAAGGTAAAAAGAAATAAAAATACATAAAATCAGAAAGGTAAACAAGTAGTAGTTATTTTAGAATTATAACATTATTTGAAAAAAGTTCTTTGACGTTTTATTTACACTAATGTCATTTAAGGTAAAATATACTTGTATATTATGTACAAAAGTATACAAATATGAGTGTAAAGTAAGGAAGAAGTAGCATATATCTAGTAACTAAACTGAAGAAAAAAAAACTGTGGTTATCAAATATCTCCGCTATGAGGCAATCTGTGGGGAGGTCTATGTTCAGCAGTAGACTTTGATAGGCTGTAAAGAAGATAACCTGGTGGTGAATAGCCAAATTGTTTGTAGTGCGAGGTGATGATACTACAAACATCAATATGTGCCAAAGCAATTATGCCAATTCCTCCTGGCAAGCTATTTCAGGCAGGGATCATTTACAGACTGTTAAAGTAAAGTAAATACCTGGTGTGATGGTATCCACTGCAATAATACCTCTTTCTGCTGAGTTAATTTCCACAGGCCATGTGTGGTGTGCTCTAAAATTGAAGATACCCATTGAATGCAAATATTCCTATACCCAAACCTTCTAATGGAATGAGCAGTTTCAATACTTTCTTGCAATATTTTAGGCAGTTCTTCTTTTTTAAATTATGGCTTCTCTTGATAGAATTCTGCCAGTGTCAAGTCAGTCATGGAGTGACAAGTAAATATTTATTACATTAAGAGTTCTCAATTTTACGAGTGGGTTCACAATCTACAACAAAGACGTCACATTTTAAACACCAACACCAAAATTGATTAGTAATTTTACTGTTTAATATTATTAGTACGAATAAAATCACACAAAATATTTACAAAAGGAGTTTTTTTTTTATAATTACATAATATTTTATCCCTACTATAAATATTAATACATTTATATTCCTTTTTGACTTTGATTTCTGATTAACAGACACCAGATTTATTACATACACATAACTTAAACCTTGACCAATAGGTTATTGATACTCTTTCAACATAGATTTGTGTATATTTGTGTGATTTTATTTTATCTATTAATTAAATTAGATTTCACCAATAACATAAAAGTTCAATACTTTAACACTTCTAACCTTTTTTAACCTTACTAATAAGACCTGTGTTTGTCATTTGTTTTAGGTAATTCAATATAAATAGATTTTTCAAAATTCTAGGAGGAAAAGTAAGCTTGTATTATACACTCACATTGACTTTTAATTAAACTCGTCAGTTTTCATTTTTGACACTTGACATGTATGAACCAACTTGTTAGAAAAACTACGTGAATATATACATTAAAACGAAAATTAGTAGTTACCGTTTCCGCATTATAATATTTTTGGACAGACAGATAAGATGCTTATATGTTATGCAAACATGGCCACATGTTATTACGCACGGAAATCAATGACAAAATAGCGTTTCGTTCCACGGTGACTTTGAACCATGTTATATGATATATAAGCTAACACTTTAGAAATAGGATAAAATCTCATGAGTGGTATCTCTTTTTAGTAATAAATATAATATATACAAATAAGTATAATATGCATATAATAAGTTATCTTTGTAAGAAAAAACATTTTTCTTTTTATAGACACTGCAAAAATGATTCATTACACGCATTTTTTTCCCATATTATATTAACCAGAACATGGAAAATCAAAACCACTCATTTTTTTTCAGAATACTTGATTCCGTTTAGGTTTTCATAAAATCTATAGGCCATTTACTATAATAAATTGGTATCTTTTTTTGTGTGTAATACCATTAAGTGTCCTTAAAATTTCTAGTGGGCCCAAAAACGATTGACTCCTTTTGGTCAGATTTCCTACTTGCCTATAACTATTATCATTAAAAATAAGTTAAATGGTACATATGACGTGTTTTTAAAATTACTACAAATTAATTTAACTAGATAATTCAACTTAAATTCATTAAAATACTTGTTTTTTTTTATTTCACCAATCAAAACATTTGTGTGCTTCATGTAATTGGTAATATAAAAAGGATTGAAATTTTAATAAATTGCTGTCATTAGAGCCGGCTAAAATGACCAAATAGTCTGAATCGGTGAAATCTTTATAAAGTTGATCACAAGAGCATAATATTTGGTCAATATGTGCGTTGGGTTTTAAATACGAGGTGACGAAATACTCATTTCCTAAAAGTCCTTGCAATTTCTTTCTTAAGCTCTGGCCAGATTGGTCTGCAATAATTACTACTTGATTCTTTCGTCTCGACATATAGCAGTGGGGTTTTTCTTCTTCACCGCTGAGAAGATCACTATCGCCATCTATCATTTGTGCAATTTCTGCATTCTTTGGTAGGTGTACTGTTACAGTCCATGATGAATGCTAATTCGTCAGAATGCTCTTCGTTGTCACAGTGGATTTGAGAGAACTGTAGTCGAAGTTCTTAAATTTTATAGTCCCGTTTAGAGGTCGGATAGGGGTGTCTGTTAGACTGTTCTCTGATCTGTGTTTCTCGTATTGCGGAGAATAAAATGTTAAAGGTGTGCATATTGTGGATCTTCTTAGGTTTTGTATTCCGACAGATTTAAATAACTTTATTTTCTTCTCATAATCAAATTTTTTTTTTCAGTTTTCCGTTCTCAAGATTAAAATTTTCAACTTCGGCGTTAGCAATGTTTAATTCCGTATTTAATCTTTCTATTGTACTTTTCAGGTCGGATAGTTCTAAGCTGTCTGTATCTACAATATTAGGCAGACTTTGATAAGTATTATCAAGGAACGATTCCTCACTTGATACAGACGTTTCAGTTCTAATTCTAAACTTGTTCCTATGTGTAATGTTGTTGTATTTTCATCCATTATATAGAAAATAAATTTATAATTAAGTAAAATTTTATTTGATAGCGCCCTCTAGCGTAATAATAGGGGATAATCTCACTAAGTTAGAGGTTCAATAGACACCAGTTTTAATCAATATGTTGCATGCTTACTTCCTAGTCCTCTCAAGTTCAGCCATGCGTCACTAGATGTCGTTGGTCATAGAATTGTGATTATGATTGTTTACTTCACACAGCTGATCAGGGTTAAGTTGTAGAGATCAGGGTCCAAAGTCCAAATAAATAATTATTGCATTAAGTCGTAGATCCGTTACATTAATTTAAAAAATAAGCACTGTTACTGCACTGGATGGGCCGCATTAACACTGTTAAGTTTATAAAAGTGTTTTTGCACTGTCCTTAGGCTATCGGTTTGTTTTATAATAGAAAACTTCACTGGTTAATAGAAAGTATTAGTGTAACTGTTTTTCAATCTATTCGTATACTATACTTAAGGATTTATGTCACAAACACTGTCACTTGTTAATAATGTTTAATAGGTTCAATTTCACACATTTTTAACGACTAACATTATTGTTTACTATTTTTATGCTTATTTATTACGGAGCACTATGGAAACACAACCAGTCACATCAATGTACATCTTTAAGACATCTGCGACTGCTCCTGGTACGCGCCGAGTGACCAGCTACGCTGACTCATCGCTGCGACCCGCCGCGCAACCGCAGCCCACCACAGCTTGCTGCCCGCCCCGGGAGGCGTAACACCGCTTGACCAATAAGGCGCAGAGATGTCGCTGTGCGTCTCGGAAGATAAAAAAACTCCACCAAATTTTGTTACACAACGTACAACAAAGACTCATTCATGATTCGGATAACATAGGACAGGATCAATTTATGGACCTAAAAGCAGAAATGGCTAAGCTAATGGTAATCACGAATAAACAAGCAAAAGATCTCAATGACCTCACTTCGACCTTAAAGAGGTTTGCCTGTCAAATCAAAATATTGAGAGCTCGCTTACGTTACTAACCGCTCAAAATGAAGAGTTCAAAAAACAAATTTAAATGCAACCGCGGAAGACAGGAATATATAATGTACTTAGAAAATAAACTGGAGGATCTGCAAATCTCCACCCGCAAAACATCATTCGATGAAGAACTTCACCGCACGTGAACCCCACGATCTGATAGTCTCTACAGCAAATGGCAAGATGTAGTTTTCTCCCAGAGACTCATATATTTACTTACTCAGTTCAGCTGCTCTTGATGCCGCCCCGGCTCTGAACGAGGTACCCTGCGATGAGAGGCCGCCAAAGTGTCTACGCAAGTAGCATCCCACACTAGGGCTTACCTCTCTCCCAGGACCAATGTCATACTGTCGGGTTTTTGCCATCGTCTCTAAATATTCCACAAGGCTCTAAAACCGAGGGAACATTTATAGAGACAAGAGTCTTCGATGACGTCGTTCAAAGAACCGTGCCGTGAAAACCTACCAGCACTTTTCTTACAAGAAAGTCCGTGGAGCCCAACTTGTCGACGCTGCTACCACAGGGGCACTGATGGGGTTGACAACCGCTGCCCTAGTCGATTCCTATAGTGATGCAGCTTTTCCATCAAGTAATATGCCGAGATTACTTGATGGTAAGCGTGTAACCAGTGACTAGATTCCTTAGTCGAAACAGCTAGAAGGCGTGCCTTATCTTGGTCACTATGGAAATTATGAAACAAATTCTGCACCCCACCAACGGAATATCCCACTGTTTTTGTTGGTTAACTTCCAGTGAACATTTTCGCTGACAGAGCGTTTGCCATGTCTCCCCTGCCTCCGTAGTAAAGCACAGGTCTACTTATTATTTAAAATTATGTTACATAATTAACACTATATGAAGCAAGGAAAGCAGGCAATGCGACGCTAGAAAGATTTCTCACAATACCACCAAATTTTATAGGTAAAGTAGCTTGAGTCCAGGCTGTTGTATTAAAGTTAAATTTAGAATTTTTCTATAGCTATTTTAAGATTATTATCAATATCTTTTAAAATATCCGAACATTTCCAGACTGGACCGAGCGGAGTAAGTATAAAATCTAGGTACAAGGAGACAATATTTTAAGATAGTAAGCGCAATGTTAGCTTAGTCTATCAATTTATCAACGTGGTTTAAAACTGATCAAATTTTGTTTTTAAAACAGGTTTAATTCTATCGAAAAACAACGGGGCACCTAGAGTAGTATAGTGATTCCGTACTGACAGTTTTATTCCTGGAGAAATATGATTGAAATTTTGAATTAAAGTGTCTCTGTGAGAAATAGATAAATTATTGAAAAATATTTCACATTTATTGCTATTTGGTTCAAGACCAATATTTTTAAAATTTCGCAAAATATAAGTAAGATCACTGAGGACATCGGATCGTCCAGGTACCAGACATTCAGCTTGGATTTCAAATTTGAAATAATGGGTTGAATTCCAAACTGAAAAGTGCTGGACCTAGTGGGTCACCTGCAACACCGACTGCAGAATCGATAACATGGTTTTCAAACAAGTTAGTATTTTGACTGTAACATTGCCAAACGTAGTGATAAATTTCGGGGTATTGTTAGCCACTTCTTTCAGCAGGGTTACCATATCGATATAGTTAAAAGCATTCCTTAGGTCAACCTTCAAGAACATGCATCAGAGTTTGTTAAAATGTACGCACTGAATGTACTGCCGCCTCACAGCCACCTCTAGTGCCAAAGCCTAGTTGAGTAGGCTGAAATTTTGTCTTATAGAGATTATGTGCCTGCAAGCTAATTTTGAAGTTAAGCGTCAAAATGTGGAACCAACGGCAATAGGACGGATACCATTATCTTTTTTTTTTGAAGGCACATAATCTTGGCCCATATAAGAATGGAATGAAATGGATTAACATTACCACAAAGCATAAAGTAACATAATTTTGTAATGTCATTAAGAAGTACTCCGCCGGCGTCACCGGCAGAAGCGCTTACAAGATCTTTAAGATGTTGAGGCGTAATTCCGTCAATGCCACAGAGCCATTCGAAATGAATAACTGTTTCAAAGTGTCTTTTTTCAGAAATTTGTAAAGGTAGAAGTCTTGGGAGCGGTAAACCCTGAGAAGGATTGACCGAAGGATGCTTCTGACGAAGGCTTTAAAGAGTTTCGACATTACGAGGAGCCAGGATGTCGTCTGAGAATAAAATACGGGATGCATTTTTAAGTCTCCATCCATTACTTTCGACTCAAATACTTTTTTAAATCAAATTTAGGACGTGGTCGAGATAAATGAGTATCAATTGGGTAATCAAATTTTGAAAAGATGTCTTTAGTTGAGACGTAATTGATTTATTCATTGTTTTATCAAATGAAAATGGGAATACGTGAAAGTAAATAATTTTTGCAACTCTTTTCACTATTAGTGAAACAATTTTGAATAGTGCATGACAATGCTTTAGCAAGCTGCATCCTCGCACCTCTTGGAATTCTTTTAACCACTGGTACATTACGATGATAATTGTAAATTTGCTCCGAAAAAAGGGAAAATTTGTGTCATTAGAGGAATTACTAATAGAGTTATGAATTTCTACGGTGGTAGGCAGAAGCCGAAATACTTTACTATGGCATCGTTTGATATGTATATTTAATCCCTTCACCTTTAAACAGCCTACTGTCGGTATAATTTTGACACTGTAGGAAATCCGGCTGTGAATGTAGTGAGCTGAGATATTCATTAAAAGTCTAAACAGATCTCTACAGCACTCAAAAGTCTTTATATTACATAGTTCATATTGACTTGAAATCTGCTAAATTTCGCATCTTTCTCTGAAACACAATCGTTTACGGCCTAAATAAAAGCACTTTACTCTATAAATGAAATATTATCACATTACTTACCTGGATTTATTCCATATTGAGAAAAATTTTATGTAGTTGTTATGTTTTGACAGTTGACAACGACGCAGCAGAATATTTTCCTTTATAAATGAGTATGTCTGAAATCAAAATAATTATTACAATAACTGTCTCATACTCTGTATTTTAAAATAAGTAATTTTAATAAATAACAGTGTCTTTACAAAATATTTTTTTTAGCAAAACTTTCTATGGCCTGTCGTACAAGAACTGCTGATTTATTTTCAATATTTCAATTAACAAACCTGGGACAACCTTGTAATTAACCTTTCCTGTTCCATGAATCATACAGGGTGTTTGTGAAACGCTCGAAGACAGGCGATAGTACTGACGATACGTTTGATGATGGGTCAGAAAAGAAAATCGATCCTGAAAAAAATATCTTTCAACGTTTTATTGTTTTATTCACGCTGCATCATGTTAGTACAGCTAAATGAAACGATAATTTCAAACAAAAATACTTAAACATAAAACCAGCAGTGGAACTTAAAATAAAATCAGCTGACAATAGGGTTATTCGCGCGGAATTTACGCCGAATTCACGCAGCTCGCAGCTAGCAATCGTACCAATACCTAATAATTTACAACACTTGTCTAAATACCTAACTTATCTACTTAACCTTCTATTTTGCCACTGTGCTTGTCTCCACCTAGCCACTTTAATTCGAATTCACAGGTTAAAGTTACAGCCTATATACGTCCCACTGCTGTGCACAAGCCTCCCCTCATTTCTGAGAGGGTTTTAGGGCAAGGAATTGTTCGCCGCGCTGCCCTAATGCGTGTTGGCGAACTTCACATGTCTTCGAATTTTTTTCTTATTTCTCAGACATGAAGATTTACTCATGATGTTTTCCTTCACCGCCGAGCACGTGGTAAATCAGCACTAAAATTGCAATTAACAATTTCATTGGTGCCAGCGGGATCGAACCCGATTGCTCGCGTACTGTGAAATTACAGCGAGCGCCAACCATCTAAGCTACCACGGCTTTAATCGAATTCACGGGTTAAATAAACAAACACCATTCGATTCCCCATAAAAATATACTTAAATGAAATGTTAATAACGATAGAGTCATGCTTTTTATCCAATGGTGTATGTTTATTATTCTGATGTATTCAGTTATGTACCTATTCAGATCATTAGTACTAAGTTATTTAAAAAAAATTAGGTATGAAACAGCTACCGATCTTAATCCTCCGTGGCCTTATGATATTCTCCAAGGCACATTAACTAGTTGCCGTATTCACGAGCACTATAAATGTAACGTTAGCATATTAAAACAAGAACACAAAAACGTAACAATAGGAATAATAACAAGTAATAACAGAATTTGATAAACAAAACGATTGAACTGTCCCTCATGCACGTGATAGTCAATACGGAACTGTCTCAAAACTAAAATTAATAATCAATCCTGCCAAACAAATGTCTACTGCTATGTCTTTTGCACTTTGATCATTCCACAGATCGTTAAAGCGTTACGACATTGTCAACTTTTATTTTATAAGTTTAGTTATCCCTACGACTAGTCTTCATATGGAATTTAGAAGTTAGTTGTCATTTTTAATACAATGACAATCAATTTGTACCTGACACAACAAGCAGTTCGTTACTAAAATAATATTGAAATTAATAAACGTACTTAATTGGGTACTTACTTACACAATTATAAACACTATAAACACTATTTCCTCGTTATCTTTGATTTTGTAGAAGAAATAGAAATGAAATGGTACTGAATAATTTAATAGTTAAAATCAATTGCAATTATGATCGACAGTTAATTAATCTATAAGAATTAATTTAAAAAATAATTCTTTAACTTTATTTTAATTGACTTTCCGTTTTTAATCCGTCCAATACTTTGAATTTAAAAAGAGGTACGTCAAAACTATTAAAAATTACTGCAAGTTATTTGATTGCTGTCTCAAATGTCACAAACAAATCTAGTAGGTAATTCCGGTGCAACATGCGTTGCCAGCACTAATTTGTCAAATTTCCGAAAATCCATGTCAATTCCCCAATTTAAGGACAAAACTTCAAAGATTCCACAAATTTCAATTTTATTTTAAGAAATGAAACAATTTTCAACTAATTTTATAAGATTTATTTTTTATCTAACATTTTTTTCCTTTTTTACCGAATTTTTTTTTCACACTTTCCATATTTTTGTAGCAAGCATTTTACTCCATGGAATATTTTTAATTCCTTCCTTGTTACCTTTAAAAGTAATAGAGTATCTGCATTTATATGCATGCGGTTGCATATAAATGCAGATACTGTGCAATGCAGAGCATTAAATGATACACAAAAGTTGCCGAAATAAATCCGAAAATTAAATGTGGTGCAATGAAGATAATTAAAAAAAGGGAGTCATTCGATATTCATAAGTAACCTAACAAAAATATTAAGATAAATTAAATTTTTGAAAAAGGTTCTGACTTGGCCCGGCCTATCGATCTTGAAAATCCCCGCATTTTTGCCGCATAATATCAATCCCCATAAAATCCCCAACCAACTTTAAATTCCCCGCAATTTCGGTAATTCCGCACATGTTGGCAACGCTGACGCGAGGCGACATGAGTCGGCCAAGCGGCGGCAGCACGTGTGTTAAAGGGAAGGGTAGAGTGAGTAGTAATACCTAACGCATTGTTTCGTACAGAGAGATAAAAGAGTTCGGCGTCGGCGCGAATGTTGATCCTAGTCAGCTATATCCCATCCCAATCTCATTATCAAAGGATCGTTATCAGCTTTTCGGGAGCGTTTCACTGAAACAGAGTATTTTGACGCTCCCGAAAACGAAGACAGACGTCAGTACTAACTATATCTTTGATGATGGGTGAATATAAAATCGATCCTGATGAAAAAAATCATCTTTTCACAACGTTTTATTAGCTTTATTCACTCCATCGTGTTAGTATAGTTAAACAAAACGTTAATTTCATTAAAAAACATGAAAATACTTAAACATAAAACCAGCAGGAATTACTGAATTACAATCAGCTGACTAGGGGTCAATGTACGCGCGAACGCCGAATTCGCGGGCCGCAACTACGATGGTACCACAATACCTAATAATTTACAACACTTGTCTAAATACCTAACTTATCTACTTAACCTACTATTTTGCCACTGTGCTTGTCTCTACGTAGCCACTTTAATTCGAATTCACAGGTTAAATAAACCAAATAACTGGTTCGATTCCCCGCTAATGAAAAAATACTAAATAAATGTTAACAAGGTTAGAGTCATGCTTTATCCATTTGTAGGTATGTTTATTATTCTGATGTATTCAGTTATGTACCTATTCAGATCAGTTCAGTACTAAGTAATTTAAAAAATTAGGTATGAAACAGCTTACCGATCCTCCGTGGCCTTATGAGATTCTCCAAGACACATTAACATGTTGCCATCATGCACCACCATAGAATTAATATTTTATAATATTAAATAAAACAAAAAACACAAAACGTAACAACAAGAAAATATCATTAGGTAATAAATAACAAGTAATAACGACAATAATTTAAACAAAACAATTGAACTGTCGCTCGTGATAGTCAACATGGAACTGTCTCAAAACTAAAATTATTAATCAATCCCGCAAAAACAAATGCGCTCGATAACTGAAGAATTCCATGAAGGAGTTAATTACCGAGAGGCAGCGTGTGTGTGAAAGGGAAGGGTAGAGGATAGTATACCCATTGTTTCGTACCGATCTAGATAAGAGTTCGCGCCCGCGAGGATATTGACCCTATTGTCAATGATTTTCTTTTTATGTTTCACTGCTGGTTATATGTTTAAGTATTTTCATGATTATTCAATCGAATTTCTTTGCACCCATCATCATAGGTATCCTTAGTACTATCATCTGTCTTCGTTTTGAGCGTTTCACAAACACCCGGTATATGAACATTTCGATTGTTTAACTATTGTGTCTATTTTGCGAACAGAGAATATGTTAAATTCTTATTTAACGATATTTTCCTTGAATAAATTTAATTGCTCTCCACACTTATGTTATTATTAATAAGATAAAAGATTCAAAAATTGTGTAAATAATAAGGAAAATTTTTTGATTAAACATACTGCATAAATAAAATAACATTCGATATAGTATAAGTTATTATCCCCGTAATGTTAAAACAACTAACAAAACTTGACGAGACCGACTTCGTAGGAATAAATGAATATTCTAAAACTTACGCGAATGAGATTTTCTGAGTGTCTGAAGTTAAAAGCTATTATATACCATGTGTGTATGTGCGAGAAATGAAATTGTTATTAAATATGAATAGAATCTTATTTAGGATCGTTATCCCAATAAAATAGGACTTGGTATCTGGCTAGGCGCTTGTCTTAAAATCATTTCATGCAAGAAAATTATTAATTACCGTTGGCTCTACCAAAATAGTTAAGTTACTCATTGGTGAATATATATATTTTTTGAATCGGCAATATTTTTAAAAGGATTCGCAAATATTAGAAATCTGAATGTGGAGGCCATGAGGTCAGAAATGGGCACTGGAAGCACCAGTATTTGACCCCAGTGGCGGATCTGGTCTATGCTTCGCCGATCAAGTTTAGCCTTGAGTATAGGGCGGTGGCGCATCGCATACAACACCCTCGTCCTCCGCGACTCCACCACGGATGCGGTTGGGACGAGGATACCCTTCTCGTTGCAGTTCACCAACACATCCAAAATGGATTCGCTAAACCAGTGACTACCTCGGAAGTGGAAAGCAATGAAACGTTTATATCTGTTTGTAGTATATTAAATCATAAATATAGCACCTTGGGCTTAGTTAATGGTTTTAAAAGTGTAAATATACTTTTAAAACCTGCTGTTAGGATTTAGCCGGCTACAAACAGGAGCAGTCCACATTGCGTCTCGACTGGTAAAGACCACGCTTCGTAGAATACCAGCGTGAAAATATCAACTTAATACTGCTGTGTAGAGAACCGCAGACCCTTGTTATTAGAAACGAGTCATTCCATCTTAGCCCTCGGCTGACAACGCATCTGTATTTTGATTCTTATTCTTAGCATTTAATTGTAGACTATTCATGATCAAGATGGTGACAAATTGAGATTTATTTGTTTTGTTTACTTAGAAAACATGTTGCCCATTATTTTACTGCTTATCGTACCTACTGCTTAACAGTGTACTGCATACAAATTATGTATTTATTTAACACAAAACTTGCAAACACCCTTAGAAATGATATTTTGTAATAAGTTAATCAATGAACTACAACAATAAAGGCTAGCAAAGAAGAAACAGAACCAATTACCATTATTTATGTTGCCTCGTTAGATATTCAATTATAAGTTAAAGTCAAAGAACTGAGTTAACAAAGGAAAAGATGACTATGCCTTTCGCGGCGGATATTTTCATTTCATCTTTAATTCTTGACTTTAGGCCAGTTATCAAAAACAAATTTGAAAATAATTTATGTACTACATCAGAAATAGGTCGGCTCGACTAGAGAAGGAATACGCTCGTACAATACAGTAACACCTCCGTGAAACAGCAGCATAATGCTTCTGTGTTTCGTATGGGTAGTGTACATAACAGGAGGTTCTCTATACTGATAATGAGGTATTCCATCTTAGTCCCACGGGGTAACAACGCATCTGCATTTTGATTCTTAATCGAGGATAGTTGTAGGTGTCTATGGTCTACCGTAATCACTACCGCAATGACTTACGGGGGGGACTGTATGCTCAATTGTCATAACTGACCTCTATTTTACAGTATTAACGAAGATCAGTGATTGTCATCCTTACTTCTATAAAAAAATAAAAATTATAATTGAAATTGTATTGTGTCGCCAAAGGGCGATTTTCAGCCTAATGGACCCCTAACTTCGTTGAGATCCATCCCAGGTAGCCTCGAGCAAAACAATCACAACAATAGCCTCGAGCAAAATAATTTCGTCTAAACTTATCTTGGCAATCAAAGTAAATAAACAATCTCATTCGAACAGACACGTCCGCTTAGTGCAAGCACTGGCGATAAAATACCTCATCTCACGGCCGATCCAAGCATGACTCGGTATGTCGTCACGCTTGTTGTTTATTGGGCGAACTCCGGTTTTGCCGCCGTGTGATCATAGATGGCGCCACTGATTCCCCGATCAATGGCACCCTCTGCGTCTTGGTTTGACTCACACCTAGTTTTGCCCAGGTCAGGAATTGATGACGGGCCTGCAGACTGTCTGACCTCCATGGTGTTTTATATAACAACAATAATGTATCTCTGTAAGTTTCCACCTTTGAATGAGTGAAGGCAACTTGTTGGTGGGTGACAAACATGATCGAAAATGTATATACTCAACGTCAGTGACACAAACCCTTTCTGATGGCAAATTATTACTATTATGTTATAACTGCCTTTAGCTATATCTGCCGTTGTATTGGTTGGTGGAGCATATGTGTTGTTTAGCATCTGTAAGTACAAAGCATCGACACATTTGGCCATTCTGATAACACAACTAAAACTAGTGACTCTACATTAAAACTCAAATAAAGTCCTTACTCTCTTTCCTTCAGATCAGAATGATCAGAACCCACAAACTAATCAACCTTAGTCATTAACCACAGGATTATAAAAAAAGTTTATTACACATGTGGTGAGTTTTATACTTTATATGTTGAAAGTTTTAAATATTGATATCTTATACATAAATTTTAAGTTATTATTAATGTATGTTCTGTTATTTATTAACGTTATTCGATTGTTAATGAAAATGTGTATATTTTGTAAGATATTACCTATTAATAAATTAAATTATGTACAAGCAGACACGCGCCGTGCATTTTTATGTATTCGCATAATGAAGTAATGTAAAACTGGTTCGGTCGCTGCGCCCGCGCCCTCGGTACAACAGATCGCCAGTTCGTCCGCTTCCGCGTTGCACGTCGTATGTGTCCTATATCCGTCGTTTGCCTAAGACCCACGCTTACGCAGCTTGTATCGTTTAAATTCTTACTTCCGTATATTACTGTGTTCCTATCTACTCATTTGTACCTTCTGTATTGTGCTGTTGTTAGACTGTCATTTCTGTGTGCTCAGCGCAATAAAAAATATAAGTGTGTAAAAACAGACTATTAATTAATCATCCCCCGTACACACTTACACACAAAAAGCGCAAAACAGCATTTTTAAACACCGCAACAACGGCTCATCCTTCTTTCACTACAACGAAAGAAATAATAACTCGTAAAAGCATGCCGTGAACGAGGGCAATACAACATGCCGCCGCACCTACGGCTTATCTTGCCAGACACAGGCAAGGGTATCCCGTCTTCTTTTTTTACATGGGGAAATGCTTACGCATACCCGCCTCGCGGGGGCAAGGACGGACCACCAACCCAAGGACCCAAGGACCTTCGCCGCATATTGACAGGGTCACGGGAACGCTTTCGCACACATCCGCGGCCCCACCAGCGCCGGCCGCCCCATGGCAGCCCCTCCTCGGGGGAAGACCTCTCCTCCCCATTCTCCTTCTCAGGCAAGGCGCACCAGGAACATAAGGCACGCCCCCCTCCACGGCCTCCAACTCCACTTGCGTAACGGAGCCCCCCGAGTCCGATACGCGGAGGCCATGGGATCAGGAAAATCGGGCACTCGGTAGCAACCGAGCTCTGGCTCCGCCGCCAGCCAAATTTCGGCCGCGGAGGGTAGGGAGAGCGGCGCATCGCCATACCAACACTCCTCTTCCTCCGCGACTCTACTTCGGGTGCAGCGGTAGGGGGAGAGGACACCCCTCTCGTCACAGCCCACCGACACGCATTCGAAGTGGGCTCGCCAAGCCCACTCGGAGTGGCCACCTTGGGCCGGCCCTACACCACGGGCCAGCCAAGGGGTTCCTCTTTGTTCACCGCGGGTGACCAAGCCACGGCTACTAAGCCCCCCCACCACGACAAGGCGGGAACCCGTTCGGGGGGGAAGGTATCTCGTCTACATGAATGATACACGCCACAACCCTCATGAGTGTGTGTATATACACTATCGTGATCACTGCTTTTCCATCTGACTCTACATTTAACTCCAACTCTGCCTGGACTCCACGTGTAGGGACCCAACCCACCCCATCATGCGGGCACCTATTACTGTTCAGAACCTCTATGATTTCAAATGGAGTTTTAAACTTTGGATCTAGCTTGGTCTGATTACTTTCCTCGTTTTATAAGAGAACATAGTCACCTACACTGAATCGATTTACAGTGAATATGCTTCTATCTTAAGTCTAGCCTTATCGTATGCAGCCGCCGGAAATACATCAAGATGTTCATAGTTAAAAAAAAGTGTGAGAGCGGATGTTTATCTTGCTCTCTTGCTTACGTAATTAATCATTATCAACAATGAAACAGAGTACTGCACCAAACATTCAGTATAGAACAATTACACTTCGATCATACCTTAAGATGTCCTCGTCACAATGACACAGTAGTGTAAAGTGAGGGACGTAATCCTTTATGTAACCTACACGAGTACAGCTCGGATATCACTAGCACGTAATCCAGGCACGACCATAATCATCTGGTCCCCACGACCAGGATAAACCACAAGACTAGAAACTTAATTCATACTGAATCCCTTCAACCAAACATTAAGGTATAGCTCGGATATCAGCGTCTAAGTGGCCAGAATAGACTATCGAACATAACTACAAACAACTGGCAATTTCCACCAAGCACACCTGTGTGTTTCTGTACACACAGAGTAATATTATATTGGCCGCTATTCCCGCTAAGTTTTCCTGAAAAAACCATTATGTATAGTGTGCCAAGGTACAGATACATTTATCTATTAGATTACACACAGTGATCACAATGCCGAAATGGCTAGCAACATAATGTTACCCATATCTTCATCACTTCTTGTAATACGATCTACAATAGAATCAACGATTACCAGGTCCTTTTAGGTCAACCAATATTAGTCTCAACGGGACAAAGGCCTTTCACCACATTATCAGCTGTTATCGCTCCTGAATGATTCACAAATAAATCTCAGTTACAACTACACACATATGCGTACAATACGACCAAATAGTAATAACAAGTGACTATTTAATAAAGAAAATCATCTAACTGACTTTACATGTCCACAAAATATTTAATTCTTCAGACATACAGGGATGTTTTCCCTTCACCGCCGAGCCGAGCGTGATTCACACGATTTACCACGTGTAAATCAGCACTTGAAGTTGCAATTAAAATTTTATTTGGTGCCGCCGAGGATCGAACCCAGGTCACTTGTTTAGGTCTTAAGCTACCACGATTCCACTAGTTGTTAAATATTAATATATGTATTTAATACTACCGATCCGCCTCAGCTTCTTCTGGACAGAATTTATTAATGTGGCGATATTTAGATTTAAAATAATCAAAGATAATTTTTTTATAAATTTATTCTTCAATCAAATTAAAAAACATGTACAAGTTTCTCCAAGTTTTTTTTAAATTGGCCCGGAAAGACAGACAGATAGACAGAAAAACATTTTAAAAGTAGTTCATGTCTTCATGGCATGAAAAAAATCCCCTTAGCTCAATATAAAGCAGTTATTTCGATATTACAGAGAGACGCTTCAATTTTATTTATATGTATAGATGATTTATAGATTAATTATATGAATATCTATGGAAATAAAGTAATTATTTTAATTGTAATGTGTCAGTTTTAATTTAGTTTCTCATGAACGATAAAAGAGAGAAAAAAGAAGCAATAAATCGATTTGATAGCGAAATTAAAAGAGAACCACCGCATAAATCCAAGAGCCCTACATTTTCAATCGAAAGCACTTTATCTCGATTTCGTTTAGCTTTAGCTTGATAATTCACCAATTAATAAAATAAGATACCGTAGCCATAATTCGGACGCATTTTTAAATACTTACCGTTATTACATAGAAGAACATTATGAAAAAATGCAGCACTTAGGACATTTTCGCTAAATATAAACCTAGCGTGCTGTGTGCAGTAGCGGCATAAGAATATACTCTACCCTATAACATACCGTGGGTGTCGTAAAAGGCGACATAGGGAAATGAAGCAGGAGATGAGCAGCTATCTCTTCCTAATAAACAACAAGCGTGAACACTTTGGCTAAATCCCCCCTATGAGGTAATCTATCTATCAATCTATACCTATTTTCAGCAGTGGACTTTTAATAGGCTGTAATGAATGAATAAACCTTTTTTTTAATAGCATCCAGTATGAAGTGACTTGATAGCAATACTAAGTCACTTCACTATAATCGTTGAATAAATCAATGCATACAGAAGTGAAAGAATTATTATATAGATCACTGGAAATTTCAGGCGTTTGTCTGCGTAATAGACTTAAAAATGAGGATACCGGGCTATAGAACCAGAGTAACCGATGCAGCCATATAGCTCGAAGAACTGACAACCGATGGGGAAGATAGGTTCTCTAGTGGCAGCTCGTACCAGTAGGCGAAGTGTAGGGCGCCCCCCCACTAGATGGAGTGACAACCTGGTAAGACATGAAGGAAGTCGATGGATGCAGGTGGCTCAGGACCGTGCCTTATGGCATTTATGTCATTCCTTGGGGAGGCCTATGTTCAGCAGTGGACTTGTGAAGGGTTGTAATAAATGAATTAATATATTTTAAAAGAAAAATAACTTAGAAATCAAAGATATACGAAAAAAAAACATATTTCTTTTGTAAGAGTAATGAGATTGGTTTGAAACGTCATACGCAGAGTTAAAAGCACACGTTTCTATCGATATTATCCGATTGAGTTCCTGTTATATATTTAATCCAATTTATACTTTAGTATGGTATATCATAATATTATATTCCTATTTTGAGATTAATATTTCGAGAGAACTACAATTTAGGTAGGTACCGTAATTTTCTTAATGTATTCAGTTTCAAATACCACTGAAGCCGATTTTGGAATATGAGTAGGCCTAAACACAATTACGTAAAATTTAATTGTATTCTATAATATCTTATAAAATAGCTAACTTCCAACATAACCTCCGGCTTTATTTAGTATAAATTGAAATTATTTTTAGTAAATAAAATTATGGTTGTAGATATCTAACAGAAAAATATTAAAGTATTCTAGTGTTAAAATATCTAAAAAAACGTAACATTTTTGGTTACTTTAAAAGGATAAACTGACTTTAATATTAACTTTTACATGGTATTCTAATAATAATAATAATAAACTCTAACTCTATAACTCTTTGGGGAAACCGAGGGTTTTGTCTGTGTGATACAGGATCAGGTTATTAAGACCAACAACTATCGGAAATACATCCTAAAGGATGGCGCCGTCGGCATATGTCGAGCTTGTCTCCATCCCAGTGAGTCACTGAGTCACTGAATATTTGTTATTTGTACAGGCACAACTTAGTAGCCAGGATTCTACACCACGAGCTTGCTCTGAAATACGGTCTCGTGGATCGCAAACTGCCTTATTATAAGTACTTGCCGGAAGCCGTGCTCGAAAATGACCGCGTCAGGCTCTACTGGGACCGGGCCATCATCACAGGACTATTCTTGCGAATAAGCATGATATTGTGCTGATGGATCGAGCACAGTCAAGGATATTTTTGGTCGAAATTACCATTCTCATAGTCCACATACGCAAGGCAAAGTGGCAGATCGTACTCTTCGGTCTTTTGTACAATTTGCCGAAGGGTATGTATGTGGTCTATGGTGTTAATTAAAGCCTTTTCGGAAACCGGCTTGTTCGGGAGGCTGGAAGTCGTCGAGTCTTCATGCGAGACGATTCGTAATGACTCTCGAAAACAGCACGTAGACGCGGCTCAGAAGGGAAATCGGTCTGTAGTTCTTCAAGAGAGCGTTGTCGCCTTTTTTGAAGAACAAGACCACCGCACTTCTGCTCTACGCCTCCGGTATAATGCCACCATGGAGGACGGAATTAAAGAGCTTCTGAAGGGCTTCAAGTACCGGCTTTCCACCCGCTTTCAGAAGCTCCATCTTCGCCTGGGGCCTTGCCGTTTTTAAGTGCTGGAGAGCCATTCTAATCTCGCTCAGACTGACGTCCGGAATATCATCGGAATAGTGTCGGATAAGACTTGCTCTTGGATCGTTACTCACACTTGCGTGAGGCTCCAACGATAACGTGTACAGCTGCCCATAGAACCTCTCAATCTCACTCAAAATCTCAGATGTGCCGGAAACAATGATTTATATTAGTGTGCCCAACCAGACGAGAAAACTATATGAATAACCCATAATAATAATTTATTTGCAAGAAATATGTTAGTTACAGAAATAATAATTTGGTATAGTACAATCATATTTCGCCAGTGGCATGCAAATATATAATTTTATAAATGTAGGTCTAGTGCTATAACCCTTCAAGCGCATGGCCCTTTTTCTTTTTTACACGTCAACCGTATTATTATTTTTATTATTATTATTATTTTATGAACAAAGCTATTTTGTTGTATACGAATTGTGTAATTCTACTTTTATAAATATTATCAATCTCATTTTAAAATTGTGTGACATAATTTTTGCCGGTTTCTTGTACATAAAGTGTAAGGATTATGAAATTAAACCATTATATAAAAAAGTATTTATTTTATTTGCATAACAATACAACATTCTATCAAAATAGAATAAAAAAACCACACCTCTCAATACATTTATTTCACACTACAACCTTTTTAAATTCTACCTCGTTATACGTAACAAAAAAAAACAAAAATAGTGTAAGTTTATTTTAAGCTTCTGAGAGTTCTGTTGGTCGAATGACTTGCAATAACAGTTTATGTTTACGTTTGGCTCAAATACTTATCACAAAACAAGGTTGTGACGGGTGGCGAGACCTACCAATATGTCCGCATCGGCAGAATATTCTGACTGCAGACCACAGGCATGTGCTGAGTGGACAAACGGAAACTGCCGAGCTCCTGTGTGGGCTCTCATGCATTAGTTTATAAACATAGAATATTAAGTTAGTCTAAGCGAGTTCTTGTAGCGATTAAACATCTTTTAATTAATTATTTGTATTTTTAAAACGTCCTCTGGCCCCTGCATAACTTGAGCAGCGCAGCCAGTAGGATTTTCGCGTCGCGTTTTACTTAAATTCAATTAAATACGACGAGCGTTTTCTAACGTTTTCAACGAAAATCCACGAACCAAATAAATTTGTCGAGAAGAAAAGCAGCAAGGACGTCACGCTACAGAACTAAGACTCATCGGAGGGACATGTGCAGTATGTGAGTAGACCTAATCGCTATTCCATTTGCATTTTCCAATCCTATTCCATTTAATTATAAGTGTCTAGAAAGTGGTAGCGTTATTTTCAAAATTTAAAGTGAAATAAGTAAATTAAGTTGAATTCAATTAATAAATTAAAAATTGATTATAAATGTTTATTAAATATTAGTATTAAATTAAATTAATTATAAATATACTTTAATAAAAATGCCTAAAATAACACAGATACACAGCTTTCTGGTATTATTCCAAAGTTTGACAGTGATGAAAATTTACTTAACTTATTTATTCGTAAATGTGAATACGTTATACAGTAATGTAGAGAAATTGGAAATACAGAACAAGATTTGTATATATTTCAAGTGACTACGTCAAAGTTAGTAGGCAGAGCTGCCGCTCTTATTAGTGAAAGACCAGATATTTAAACCTGGGGAGAATTAAAATTTACTTTTGAGCAACAATTCTATGATCCACACGGTCCGAAGAGTGTATCGCGATCGAATTGGAAACTTTAAAAAATAATAACAGCGAATCATATCTCGATTTCTGCAATAGAATACAATACATAAAGAGTACGTTAATTGCGAAAGTTAATAGAATAGTAGATATCAACCTTCGTAAGAGTAAAATTACTATTTATAACTATTTGTCTATGAATGTTTTCTTATATAATTTACCCGAGGATTGTAATAGTGTCTGAAGAAGTTAATTTCTTATACCAATATCTCAAATCAATAAAATAAAAATCTAATAAAATGTTACGATTACCGAACAACGCCCAAAACAAACCTCAGCCAGTGTCTCAAAATCCCTTTATTTCTTATATTTACGCGAACACTACACATTGAATTAAACTACTTTTACGGATTATATCGCGTTTAATTAACTTATTTTATTAATTCCCGACGTTTCGGGTGCTTTACAGCACCCATGGTCACGGGGGACTGAGGTGATTGACGTCCCAATGTCAAAGTTAATACGGAGTACCTTCAGCTTTTTAAATTATTAATTTTGGTCCGATCTACGCAGAATGAACTAACTGTGTCTTGAAGTCTTGCAGTGGTATGCTTAGGTTTAGTTTTAATTTTATTAATTACAGGATCCCAAGCAGGTGGTAGTACCCAGCCTCCCTCTCTATTGAAATTAGGATGTTTTTTAATTTCAATAGCCTCACGTATCATCCTTGGCAGGAATCGATGTTCTTTCGCGAGAATCTGTGGTTTATCAAATCTAATGTAATGGCGGGGGCCGTCTAGGATATGATCACAAACTGCAGATTTCCCGGAACGTTGGTGCTTCACGTCAGCTATGTGTTCTTTTACGCGGGTTTTGATAGATCGTTTTGTTTGCCCTATATGAGACCACATTCACAATCAAGCTTGTACACTCCTGCATCTTGTAGAGGAATATTGCACTTGACGGATGGTAAGAACTGACTAATCTTCTTCGGCGGCTTGAAGAATGTTCTTATAGAAGCTCGCTTCAAGATGTAGCCAATCTTGTCTGTGACACCTCTTACATATGGTAGTACAGCAGGCACACGCTCGACTGTGGCCGGCTTCACTCGGTCACTGTGACGTAGGCGCGGGACCCGAAGCTTGTTGTCGTGCAGAACCTGCTTGACGTGCTGAAGCTCGGCGGCCAGGTGTTTGCTGTCACAGATCCCTCGTGCTCTCTGTAACAAAGATTTGCCCACGGTAGCCAATAATTACAAAAAACAGAGGTGGAGAAACGGAATTTAAGACAGAACCCGGAGACACTATTTATACAAAAGGTACTAATAAAAGGAGTAGTAAAGATAAGCCACGTTTTCAAAGGGCCCTAGTAACCGACACCATTAGTAGAAATGTTATTCCCGTAAACATTAAAGGACTTGATACTAAAGTTCCTCTAAAGAATGTAACGCCCTTCACAGGCACCTTCTGCTCGTCCTGGTAGTAGTCACGGTGACACACCTCCATGCCCTTCAACTTCAGGAGTTAAATAGCAATCCTGGAATACTGCCCTTGAAGCAAAGAACGGCTATCATCAGTAATAATAAATGGATAATTGCCAAAATAATAGACCTCAAACCATTCATGAGGATGTAAAAGTTAATGTTCTGAGGTCTTTCGAATTAAATAAGTTAATAATTTAAATAAGAATTTTTCATATAACTTTGTAGATGTTAATACACAAGTAGAATATATTAAGAATTTAACTATTATAAGCCGAACTGATGTTGATAAAATTGAGATAGTTTGATGTCAGGTTAATTTAAAAAGATAAACTATCACAGCTTTACAAAATTGGTCGTTTTTAGCCGTTAAACCGCGAACTTGAGGAAAAAAGCTATGAAAGGAAATGTTACACTACTCCACTGATTTTGACGATATGTGGTAGGTATTCAGATAGCTGGAAACATTGAAAAGGCTAGGCTTCCTTTTATCCTCAAAATTTACGAACTCGGTATGAGAACGCGGTATGACCGACTTCCACGCGGACGAAAGCTAGTATTCATATAATTCTTTAAGTTAGTATTTTTTTATTATTGGTTGCCTTTAAAATGAGTTGACCTGTTTGCCTAAGTTGTTTAACATCCACAAATAGCAATACATTACAACGAATAAAAAAGTACCTAAAAATTATTATTGGTCTATTAAGAAGGCGGTACTTACTTCGTTTAATAAATAAAATGGTATTTACAGAATAATAAAATTTATTAAAAAGTTTATGTTACAGTACCATTTGGAAATTCAACTAGTCCGTAACAATTAAACACAAATCCATAATCATTAAACGATCTAGTAGACATTTGCCGACTTTCGTATATGCCGAATATTTTCAGAGCACGTTTTTAATATTTTCTATAGATTAATTTTAAAAAGCTTAAAAGCTATAGATGCTGAATTAATCCTTTTCACAGGATCACACTTACCGGTGCTAATGTTATGTAAACAATTTCTTTACGTGGATTAAATTTGGAAAAATTTACTTTGCCAATTAAATTTCATCTAAGTATGCAATAATATAATATAATGGATTTCCGCAAAGTAACGCCTGATTATATTAATTATCTTCTTTACGTGGAATTGCATTGTCCTTCAAATATCTTTTGTGATGTATGGATAAGAAGTCAGTCTGTAAAAATTATTAGTTAAGCCTTCCGTGGCTTCTATCCATATATTTTATGTTCGGATCTCCATGAAAACTGCAAAAATGGTTTATGTAAATAAAAATATATCTTATCTTATCTAAAAATGTACTAATAGTAGTAAAAAGTACAGTATTGGTAAGCCAAGCAAAAGCAAAATCGGAATCGGAAAAGCATAAAACATGACGTTTTATGCTTTTGTTTTTTTGCTAAAGTCCTACTGTCCAAATTTCGGATTTCTACGTCTAGAGTTCTGGGCTGTGCGTTCATAGATGAGTCAGTCACCCATGAAATTTTGCAGCATACTATGGTTGCAGTAAGAGTGGGTGGGCACCATTGAAATTATTCGTTGCAATTTTGCGCTGGTAAACCATGTGCTTGGCGGTGAAGAAACGATCGTGAAAAAATCTGTATCATGAAAATAAAATATTTCAAGGACTACTATAGTCCGCCCACACGGGTGGATTGTTTCATAA
>JAGSMP010002306.1:0-27250 GCA_029286625.1 Parnassius orleans | reverse complement strand
GTTACAGTACCATTTGGAAATTCAACTAGTCCGTAACAATTAAACACAAATCCATAATCATTAAACGATCTAGTAGACATTTGCCGACTTTCGTATTTGCCGAATATTTTCAGAGCACGTTTTAATATTTTCTATAGATTAATTTTAAAAGCTTAAAAGCTATAGATGCTGAATTAATCCTTTTCACAGGATCACACTTACCGGTGCTAATGTTATGTAAACAATTTCTTTACGTGGATTAAATTTGGAAAATTTACTTTTGCCAATTAAATTTCATCTAAGTATGCAATAATATAATATAATGGATTTCCGCAAAGTAACGCCTGATTATATTAATTATCTTCTTTACGTGGAATTGCATTGTCCTTCAAATATCTTTTGTGATGTATGGATAAGAAGTCAGTCTGTAAAAATTATTAGTTAAGGCTTGTGGCTTCTATCCATATATTTTATGTTCGGATCTCCAGAAAACTGCAAAAATGGTTTATGTAAATAAAAATATATCTTATCTTATCTAAAATGTACCAATAGTAGTAAAAGTACAGTATTGGTAAGCCAAGCAAAAACAAAATCGGAATAGGAAAAGCATAAAACATGACGTTTTATGCTTTTGTTTTTTTGCTAAAGTCCTACTGTCCAAATTTCGGATTTCTACGTCTAGAGTTCTGGGCTGTGCGTTCATAGATGAGTCAGTCACCCATGAAATTTTGCAGCATACTATGGTTGCAGTAAGAGTGGGTGGGCACCATTGAAATTATTCGTTGCAATTTTGCGCTGGTAAACCATGTGCTTGGCGGTGAAGAAACGATCGTGAAAAAATCTGTATCATGAAAATAAAATATTTCAAGGACTACTATAGTCCGCCCACACGGGTGGATTGTTTCATAACCCATATTCCTTTTTCAAAGGGAAGCCCGCGGAGGGTAGCAAAAGCCCGCGGAGGAGCTCCTCCGAGCGACCAGCCCACGACTGCCGGGTCTAAGGGTGAGACCTGGGCGAAAGTCGTGGGCCGCAAAACCCGCAAAGCCGCCAAGAAGGCCGCAGCAGCTGCATGCGCCCCAGGTGGAACCGCAAAGACGGCTCCTAAACCTGCGCGGCGGACTGCCAAAGGCGGTCGCAAGAGACCGGCTGTGCATGTTCCGCGGTCCAATGCTGTGACGCTAACGTTGCAGCCCGGAGCTGTGGAGCGTGGCGTGACGTACCAGTCGGTCATCGCTGAGGCCAAGGCCAAGATCAAATTATCAGATCTTGGCCTTCAGTCCGTCACCCTCAAGCAGGCTGCCACGGGTGCGCGGCTGTTCGAGGTGGCTGGTACTGTGAGCGGCAGTGCCGAAAAGGCGGATGCACTGGCCGCCAAGATGAGGGAGGTCCTCAACCCTGAGGACGTCCGGGTCTCCAGACCAATGAAAACCGCAGAGGTGCGGATTGCTGGCCTGGACGACTCCGTGACCTCTGAAGAGGTGGTGGCGGCCGTTGCCAGAAGCGGAGAGTGTCCGCCGGACAAGGTGCGGGCTGGCGATATACGCACCGACGCCACCGGACTCGGCGCGGTCTGGGTTCGGTGCCCTGTAGCGTCGGCGAAGAAGATCGCCGATAGCGGCAGACTGCTGGTAGGCTGGGTGGCGGCAAGGACCAAGCTTCTACAGCCCCGGGCTTTGCGGTGCTTCCGGTGCCTGGAAAAAGGGCACGTCCGGGCGAAGTGCACCGCCGAGGTTGACCGTAGTGACCTCTGTTATCGCTGCGGCCAGCCTGGCCACAAGGCGGCCCTGTGCACCGCGGCGCTTAACTGCAGCCTTTGTTCTGCTGCGGGAAGGCCAGCAGAGCACAGAGTAGGCGGAGGGGCCTGTGGGGCGCCTGCCAGCAAGGCCAAGAAAAAGAAAAAGGAAAAGAAGAGGAGCACTAAGCCTGCCGGGTTAACCTCGCTGCCCCCGCAACTCTGGCTCCGCGGCTGACTCCCGGCCCAGGACCGTTGCCGAGGAATGGAATGTCAGTAACGGCACAATTTCATTTTCTCCAGGGCAATATCAACCACGGTGCCAGAGCTCAGGATCTCCTACTCCAGAGCATGGCAGAGTGGTCGATTCACGTGGCTGTGGTCGCCGAACCGTACTTCATTCCCGCCCGTGACAACTGGTTGGGATGCGCTGACGGTTTGGTGGCCATTATTGGCGAGACTCTGATCGACCCGTCTCGGGGCCGCGGCTGGGTTGCTGCGGTCTCGGGCGGCATCGTTATTGTAGGGGCGTATTTCTCCCCAAACAAGAGTCTCGCTGACTTTGAGGGTTTCCTTGTCGAGTTGGGCGCCGTCGTAGGGCGCTATCACCCTCGTCCCGTTCTGGTGCTCGGAGATTTCAACGCCAAGTCATCGGCGTGGGGATCTCCAGTCACTGACCCTCGGGGCGAGGTGCTAGAAGAGTGGACGGTGACGACTGGTCTGGTCGTCCTGAATCGGGTTCGAATACACGTGCGTGCGGCAGCGGGCGGGTCGATAGTGGACGTCTCGCTCGCTAGCCCTCTGTCGCCAGCCGAGTCCGCGACTGGCGTGTCGCCGTAGAGGTGGAACTGTCGGACCATCGGTATATCCGGTTCGACGTCTCTGCCCAGTCGGCGAACGGCCGCCATCCAACAACCCGATTAACGACGGCCGCGTTGGGCGCTAAAGCGCATCGACGAGAACTACTCGAGGAAGCTGCCTTAGTCAGTCCTGGATCTGGGAGTCGACGACGGACGGCCCGTCGACGTCGAAGCGGTGGCGCTATGGTTTCGCGGGGCGATGACGCAGATCTGCGACGCGTCCATGCCCCGTGTCCGCCAACGGTCCGTAAAGCACCAGGTGTACTGGTGGACCGCCGAGATCGCGCAATTGCGCATAGCGTGCGTTGGGCTCGTCGCCGGTACACCCGATACCGCAGGCGGCGTCGACGGGATTCCGCTGAGGAGGACGCGCTATATGAGGTGTACCGCGCGTCTAAGGAGACTCTGTGGTTGGCCATCGGCGACCAAAGTCGCGTGCCAGGAGGAGCTGCTGGGGTCCCCAGATCGGGATCCGTGGGGGCGCCTGTATCGTTGGGCATGGGGCAAGTTGCGTCCCAAGCGCCCCACTAACAGAAAGCATGCAACCCCAGTTGCTAGAGACGGTGGTAACGGCTCTCTTCCCTGAACGAGTGGGACACGTTCCCTGGCGATGGCTTCTGCCTCAGCCACAGACTCTCCAGAAGAGGAGAGCACCGATGTCCCGAGGTGACGCAAGAGAGACGAGAGCGGCCGTGTCGCGACCTGGCTAAGAACACAGCGCCCGGACCCGACGGAGTTCCTGGTCGAGCTCTCGTCCTGGCTCTGAAGGAGCTAGAGCCCCAGCTGAGGGGCTCTTCACGATGTCTCGAGCAGGGTCAGCTTCCCAGTGTGTGGAAGGAGGGAGGCTGGTCCTGCTCAGGAAGGAGGGCGCCCGCGGACTCACCGTCCGCGTACCGGCCCATAGTGCTGCTCGACGAGGCGGGCAAACTTTTGAGCGTATCATCGCAGATCGCCCGTCAGCCACTTGTGCAGAGAAGGGCCGGACTGGACGAGAACCAATTTGGTTTCGTCGCGGGCGCTCCACCATAGATGCTATTACGCGTGAGGCCCTAGCGGAGGAGACAGTATCCCTGGGTGGTGTGCTGGCGGTGTCTTTAGACATCTCCAACGCCTTCAACACCCTACCCTGAGTTGTATTCGGGAGGCGCTGAATTACCATCGCGCCTCCCACCGCCGCACAATAGGGGCTTACCTTGAGGAGAGATGTTACGTATCGGGGATGTGACGGCGCTGGTCGCGCGTCATAATGTGCGGTGTTCCGCAGGGATCGGTCTTGGGACCGCTCCTGTGAACATCGGCTACGACTGCGCTGAGAGGCGAACTCCGTCGGGCGCCGACTTGACGTGTTATGCAGACGACACGCTTGTCACTGCCCGGGAGCTCGCGAGGCAGCGTTTATTGCCACGGCTGCGGTGTCACTAGGTGAACCGCATCCGGCGCCTGGGCCTGAGGTGGCCTAAACAAGTCGGAGGCCATCGTGTTTCATGGCCCTCGACGCGCGCCGTCTCCGGGATCACACATCGTGGCTGGGGCCTGGATAGCTGTCGAGTCCACCATAGTATCTGGGATTGGTGCTCGACAGCCGATGGGAATTCGGACCCCACTCCGGCGGCTGGCGCCCAAATTGATGGGGCAGCGGGCGCGCTTTCAACGTTGCTTCCCAACTTGGGGGTTCGAGTGCCGCCCAGGCGGTTGTACGTGGAATCGTGCGGTCCATGGCCCTGTATGGGGCCCCTGTGTGATGGACATGACGGCCAGCACTCGCCATTCTGCGTAAACCGCAAAGGGCGATGGCCGTCAGAGTCGTCCGCGGGTATCGCACGATTTCCACGAGGCGGTTTGCGTCCTGGCCGGATCCCCGCCCTGGGACCTAGAGGCGAAAGTACTCGCGTCATTATATCGATGGCGCGAGGAAGAGCGGGCACGGGGCTCGAGGCCGGTGCAGCGACAGATCGCGCTGCGCCGAGAGGAGCCCGTCAGATCTTGGTGGCGGAATGGCGGCAAAGGCTTCTGCGCCCTACCGCCGGCCCGCTACTGTCGAGGCGATCCGGCCAGTACTGACGACTGGCTCGGAGAAGGCACGGCCCCTGTCGTTTAGAGTGACGCAGGTGCTGTCGGGGCACGGCTGCTTCGGCAAGTACCTGTGCCGCATAGACAGGGAGCCGGACGCTCGGTGCCACCACTGCGTCCATTGCGGAGGACACGGCGCAACACACGCTCGCCGAGTGTGCAGCTTGGGAGGAGCAGCGCCGTGTCCTCACAAATGAAGTGTAGGAAGCGATCTGTCGCCGCCGGCCTTAGTGCGGAAGATGGTCGGTAGCGCAGAGTCGTGGACGTGGTGGTGTCCTTCTGCGAGGACGTGATGTCGCAGAGGAAACTGCGGAACGGGAAAGGAGATCTCGACCTTCCCGGCCGCAGAAGGCGCACTGAGCGCAGGAGAAGGGCGGACAACGCCTTTCCAGCCCCCATGAATGGGTCCAGGGCGAGGACCTGGGAAATCCCCGCCCCCTCGATGGCCCTGAGGTGGAGGCGCGCGGGTGTCGGCGCGCGCGCCTGAGGCGATGCACGGGTGTGTAACACCTCACTACCCCGTAGGAGACGAGGCCCGACAGACCGGGCCAGCACTAGTGTGGGGCTGCGGAAGAATTTGATTCCTGCGGCCCCTGCGCACGTGCGAGGAGACACTGGGTGGTTTTAGCCGGTAAGAGTCCGGCACGCCCTCGTTTTCCCCAGGCGGAGGTAGTCCATGAGGATTTCCGCAAAAAAAAAAAAAAAAAGGTTAGGTTAGGTTAGGTTAGGTTAGGTTCCCCTGAACGGGTTCCCGCCTTGTCGGGGGGCTTAGTAGCCGTGGCTTGGTCGACCGCGGTGAACAAAGAGGAACCCCTGGCTGGCCTGAGGTGTAGGGCCGGCCTGAGGTGGCCACCCGTGTGGGCTCGGCGAGCCCACTTCGGATGTGTGTGTCGGTGGCTGCTGCGGAAGGGGTGGTCTGCTCCCCTTACCGCTGCAACCGAGGTGGAGTCGCGGAGGAAGAGGAGGTTGTATGGCGATGCGCCACCGCCCTATCCTCCGCGACTCAGACGGGGCCGCACCGTTGATGCGGTGGGTGGGGCCGCGGGGAGAGGAGTGTCGGCGAGGCGGCGCCCCTACCCTCCGCGGCCGAAACTTGCTGGCGGCGGAGCCAGAGACCAGATCCGCCGTTGGGGCCGCGAAAGGGCGCTACTGCGCCTGGCTCCCCCATGAATGGGTCCAGGGCGAGGGATTGGGAAGTCCCGCCCCTCTTCGATGGACCTGAGGCGGAGGCGCGAGCGGGTGTCGGCGCGCGCCTTGGCGATGCACGGGGTAGTCGAACACCTCACTACCCTGTGTAGAGACGAGGCCGGACAGACCGGGCCAGCACTAGTGTGGGGCTGCGGAAGAATTTGATTCCTGCGGCCCCTGCGCGCACGTGCGAGGAGACACTGGGTGGTTTTAGCCGGTAAGAGTCTGGCACGCCCTCCGCCTTCCCAGGCGGAGGTAGTCCATGAGATTTCTGAAAAAAAAAAAAAAAAAGGTTAGTTAGTTAGTTAGGTTAGGTTAGGTTTTTTTTTTTTTTTTTTATTATTTCCTGACATGGGAGATCAGGGACCCTGCGCTCTTTTCCTTATTTGTCAATGTTCTTTTTGACTTTTTATGTATTTATATTTTGTTTTATTTACAATATTTTATCACTTATCTCTATTTTATTTCTTTACATCTTTATCTTCTACCATATTACGGTGCCTTTCTTTTAGCTATCTTATTACAGTGTCTTGTATTATCTTATTTTCTTACTTTCTACTTATCTTCTATACTCTATATAATTATTTTACTTATTTCCTCATCGTATCGCTAACTTATATCTAACACATTATTTAGTTTTTTCTTATTACTAATTACACGTTAATTTGAAATTGATCTATATGTATCATATATATTTCAATCCTTTTCATTACTATTACATTATTTACTAATTACAACTATTTTTATTTACTAATTTCTATTATTTTGGGACTTGTGTTATATATTCTTACATATATGTTCAAGTTCCCTTTTATATCTACTTATTTCTATCTATAGCTATTTTAGCGATACGCTTACAATACTCTATGAAATTAGCTCTATTTTTTTCTTTCATTATTACATGTATTTCTCTCATCTATTTTTATTTTAAGTTTTAGTTCTACTTCTTTTCTCGCTCTATAATTTCTGGGGCACTCGTAATAAGGTGTATTGCCGTTTCTAAATGTTCTCTATCACAGGTACATGAGGGGCTCTCCTTGCATTTGAAGCGGTACAGATACTCGGAGAACCCACCATGTCCTGTTAGCACCTGCGTCAACAATGGGTCTAGTTCAATTTTCCTTATTATGGGATAAGCACTGACAGCGTCCGGGAAGAAGATCTTTGTAGTGCCGGCCGTGTTTTCTTCTCTGTATCTCCTGTTCCACTCGCAAAGCGAGTCTATCCGGATTTGTCGCTTTACGAATGAAACAGGACATCTATCATAATATGGTTTTGTTTTAATCCTCAGTGCAGCTTCTTTTGCTAAAATGTCAGCCCTTTCATTTCCCTCCACCCCCGCATGAGCTTTAACCCAGTGCAGAGCAAGGGACTTCCCAAGGTCTTTAATCCTGGATATATTTTCCCTTGCCCTCACTGCCAAGGGGTGAAGGGAGTCACCCCGAGTAATCGTCTCCAGGGCTGATCTGGAGTCGCTGTATATATTGCAACTTCGTGCAGAAGATTCGAGAACAAATTTTGTAGCCTCAAGCAAGGCCAACAGCTCCGCCTGGTAAACGGTGCAAAAGTAATCCAATTTAAATTTCTTGGTACTCATTTCGGCAGCGCTGTCCCAGATGGACAACGCCGCACCCACTTTCCCCTCAATTTTGCTCCCATCGGTAAAGATGGTGAGCTCGGCGTTATTTGTTTGGACTACCTGTGCACCGTCGCCCAGACATATGAACTCCGGCCCCACTTGATCCGCGGGATGCGGCAAATTTGTATATGCTTCTGTTCCCTCCAAATCCCGGTCACCTACTACCTCCCTCGAATATCCTTTTTTGATTTCATATATAAGTGCCGCCTCCTGGATTCTTAAATCCAGGGGGAGCAGCCCAGCTAGGAGGAGGGCCGAGTTCAGTGAGACAGTTTTATAGGCTTTGACTATCTTCTGCACGAAGCCGCGTTGCACCGAGTTTAATATTTTCCTCGTTTTCACCTTTTTGGTCGCCGGTGCCCAAACGCTTGCTGCATAAAGAATTATCGGCTCTACCACCGCCAAGTATATGGTCCTCACTATCTCCGAATTCAGACCCCAGTTGATTTTTGCAGTTTCGAGAGTTGACCATAAATTATCTGGGCCTTCCTACATACATTTTTAATGTGTCCGTTAAATGTTAATTTTTGATCAATGGTCAGACCAAGTATTTTAGTTTCCCGGGAGTATTCTATTGCTTCCCCGCCCATGGTTAGAGCTGGTGAGTCGTATTTTAATTTATTTGTAAATATTATGGCCTTGGTTTTATGTGGCGCAAAACGTAGTTTGTTTTTGACTCCCCAGCTCCAAACATGCCCGAGGACAGCATTTGTTCGTCTCTCTACCTCCAGCGCCGTGTCACCGGAGACAATGAGGACCACATCATCCGCGAACGCCTGACAGTGCTCCCCCTTCGATCCCACTTCTTTCAATAACGGATCCAGTAATATGTTCCATAGGGTGGGACCGCCGATTGAGCCCTGCACGCACCCCTTTGTCGTATTTTTTGACCATTCCGCTCCAGCAAACCTGACACGTACTGTTCTATCCTCAAGATAGCTGTCTATCAGTCGCCTCAGATTTGCTGGGCACCCGGTCTCTGCCAGTCTGCAGCGTATCGCCGGCCACTAACATTGTCGAAGGCTCTATGTCCAATGATACCAGCACGATCAGTTTTTGAGCTTCAACTCATTTCTAATGTACTGCATCATGTCATAGAGGAGTCCTCGGTACTACGTTGGGGTAGAAAGTATTGCTTGTGGCTGATGGTCGGCGTGGTGTACCATCTAATCCTTCTGATCAGCATTTTTCAAGTATCTTGCCTAGAACTGGCAGTAGGCCTATTGGTCTATAGGACTTGGGATGCGTGTAGTTCTCCTTTCCTGGCTTTGGTAGCGCAACCACAACGGCTTCCTTCCAGAGCTTTGGGAAGCATGCCAATCTGAGGCACTTATTCGCCAAAGCCAGGAACAAGTCGGTGTTCAGAGTGATGGCAGCGTTACAAATATCTGCTGTTAGACCGTCTATTCCAGGAGCCTCTTGGGGTTGAAACTTGATGGACCATACCAGCTCTTCCCTTAGAAAGATGGGTCGCATAGTTCACCTTGCGATCCTATGTTTACTCTGCTAGCTAACTCTCTGATCTTTCTATGGTCCGCATTATCGTTCTGAGTTTCATCCTCTGATAGAAACTATCCGCTAGGATCCTGGCAGATTCTTTGCTCCCCACGTTTACTCCGTCGCAGATTAAGGAATCTCTCCTGCCTTACTCCTGTTCTACCAATCACCCTGTATATCCCATCCCACATGGACTCCTTTCCTGCTTGCTACAAAAGTTTTTCCAACTAGAGGTCTCCCTTTTCATCTCCAGCTGGTATTTTTCTTTGCATGTTATGTACTGCTCAACGACCCATTCTCTTCGAACCGGCGCCGCATAAGATATACGGCGTTTTCTTCTGGCGACTTCCCGTTTGAGTTCACTGAGCTCCTCGGTCCACCAGGGCAGCTCTATCCTCTTCTTACTGCTCAATCTCGGCATGCTGTCTTCACAGGCATCAACTATTGAGTTCGTATAGTTTTTTATGTGGTTTTCCAGTACCATTTTGCGGTCTATTTCATTTATTGATGTAACATTCAGGTTTTTGTTTTGTTAAAGCTGGGCTAGTTTCATGAAACTGCCCAGTTTGCCTTCCTGGTATTATATTTTCTGGTTGTTCTCTTGATGTCTGTGCCGACAGCCTTGCCGAGTTCGAGCTCAAACAGAATTGCCCTGTGATCCGAACCAGTAACGTTTCCAGAAAGTCTCCAGTTCCCAATTTTTCCAAGAAGGTCCGCTGAGCAGGTCGTTATATCGACGCAGCTAGAAAACCTTCTCCCACCTCTAATGGTGTCGAAGGTGGGCCCAGAACCTCGGTTTAAGATATGCAGCTCCAGCTGATCAAGTGCATCCGCCATTTCAATCCCTCTGTTATCAGACTCTCGACTTCCCCACCAGGTGTTCCAGGCATTTACATCTCCCCCCAATATTACGTTGTTCGTTCGCAAACCCTCAAGAGCTCTTTTAATCATGGCCAGGTATGGCTCGATGGGTTTGTCACACTCCAGGTAGATCGACACCACCCCTATCTCCCAGGCTCCAGTTCTCAACTTGGCGACAGCTACGTTCTCCGTGGTGAGATCCGGATACTGATCGATCGATTGTACCTGGATAGTGCCGCATCTTACCAATGTTACCTATATACGGTTCCTGGACCATTGCAAAGGTGGTCTTGCTTTTTGCCGCGTGCATGATTAGTTCGGCAGTTGCTAATTCGCTTCTTTGAAGGTTTGCTTGGACAACGCAATACTTTTGATCTCCGGTTTGGTACTCAGTTATCCCTGGGACCACTTTAGCAATACGCTATAGATGACCTTGCCAAGGCATCCCACTTTTTCCTAACCGGGCACTCTGCACTGAATGCATTGTGGTCACTTCTGTCCTGTTTGCCTTTCCTGCAATTTACGCATGATGGTGGTTCACCCGAGATCCATTCATTGCACTCTGTCTTGAGGTGCGGGCCTCCACAATGGCTACACGCATCAGCTGTTCCACTGCAGAGTTTTTTAGTGTGCCCGTAGCCCAGGCATTTGGTGCACTGGATCAGTGGAGATTGGTCCGCCACTCGCACTCGTTGCAGGTCAACGTATGGTCTCTCTTTCCATCATTCGTCCCCATACCTGTGGCGACACTCTTAGAACTACGTGGAAGTGAGTGGGTTTCGTCTTTTCCTATATTTCACTTCCATCCTTTGCTCTTCGTCAACCAACCTCTAATATCTGCTTGTTCTGTTGTGTTATAGCCCTGATAATGTCGCCATCCGTGTTGTAACTCATTACGTCCTTATTATTACCATTGGGTCCTTGTTTTTATTTCTTCTACCATTAAATGGGATCCTTCTCCGCTTATTCTTTCCTGAATCTTTTTACTTCTTCTCGAGTGCTGCATCCTATAATTATTCTTCGATCTCTGGCCTCCTCACTTTATCAATTTTAAATCCTTCTTCCCTTGCGTTCACTACCTTCCTGATCTTTTCTAGTACTTGGTCTCCGGTATGTTTTCATCTTGTGAAGAAATGGCAATTGAATGAGTTGCAACATATCCTGATGGTATTCCACAACTCTTCCTGGCGGCCACACTTGCATATGTTGTCTTTTCCTCCCTGCTTCCTTGTTGTTTAAGTACGTCTCTCAAGTTTTCCATCTCTTTCCTATTTTCCTCGAGCATTTTGCTATGTTGCTCTATCTTTTTTATTAGGTTATCTTCTGCTTCTTTTCTACTTTCATCTTGCCTCTCCGATTTCTCCTCCACTTTACCCTGGTCATCCTGCTTTTTGTTTCCTGCTCCCATTTTCCTTTCCGCTTCTGCCTCCTTGACTAATTGATATAACCTATCTATATTTTGTGTTACCTCAAGTTTAATATCGGTTTTTAAGTTTCTTGAGTTACTGAGATGCAGTTTTGCCTTGTGCAGACATGCCCTTGCTTCAGTTACTCTATCTGCATATTTTTCTGTAACTTTTTCAGGTGGGTTTTCTGGTTTTCCGGTTGTTGGTCTACTTGTGGAGGGAGCCATTATCTGCTTTGTGCGGGCCACTGGGGGTAACTTCAGTTCCTTTCCATGAGATCCTGGCTCTGAGTCCTTTGTCCCCGTCTCCATTCTCCAATACCTTCTTACACTCTTTTGGGCTTCATTTTTGGAGATGGACCTCCATCTGCTCCATTTGGAGAACGTCTCTCCTTGTCACTCTCCTGCACCTTTTGAAGGGGTTCGATTCCCAACATTGTCAGGAAAGCGTCAGACAGTTTAATAAAATATAAAATAAAAATAAAAATAAAAGATAAAAATTTGTATAAAAGTAAAGTAAATAAAATATATCCTAAACTAACGGTGTAGGAAATGTCCAAACCCACCGTGACACAGGTATGTGTGTAGTCAGATTTATAATAAATCAACTTAATGGAACAATATAAAGTTTAAAAGAAATTTTTAACTCTATGTAGAGTTTCATTACGTTTTATACCTACAAGGTTGTCCTCTATATGTTTTGAAAAGACAAAGTCTCACTTATTTAAGAGGAAATACACATAAGTCGTACAATTGTCTCTATGTAGAGTATTATTTATTTCAGACAGAAAGTCAAAGATATTTTCTATCTTATTTCGGAAAACGGCAGAAATCGTTGCAGTCCTTGAAAAGATATAGCGATAATAATATTTCACAAAATGGCTAACCAAAATGGCCGCCAGGTCACTATAATTGTCAGATGGTAAGATAAACGATCCTAGGCAATCGCGTGTGTCGAAAACCGCATCGAAATCCACCCAAGACTTCCGGAGATATGTCAGTTTAAAGATTTCAATATGGTGACCAAAATGGCGACCAAAATTTAAATCATCAACAACTCGGTCAGTTTTGTCGCAGAGTAGCGCGGTTTGGTTGCTGCCACAAAGTGCACCGACCTTATATTTTGGTCTTAAAGGAGGCTTCACTCGCGATTTTATGTAGACCGTTTTTTCTAATTTAGAGAGAGACTATAGTGGCAGTAATGAAGTCCAAAACCGCAACTCGCCATGACTCCCAGAACACGAGTTATTTCGATTTTAAACTTTTCAAAATGGCCGCCGGTCCAGACAGCAAAGGTTATTTTTAATTAACCAATTTCCTGTGTTTGGGCTCATTTGAAAGGTCTCAGTGTCAAGCTTTCAAATAAGTAACTCTTTTGGCGTTTTAAGCAACCTATGATAAAAAATTTAACACAAAACGTATAAATTTTCCAAAAATTTTGAATTTTTAGGCCAAATTTAGTTTTAAAAATCTACAAAAATTTTGAGACGTTATTCTCAGTATTCTTACTATGTATAAATATTTTTTAGCCTGTTAACGCGCAATAAAAGGTAAAAAGTGGTCAACCAAATAATTTAAAAAATCCTAACTTAAAAACTACTTATTTGAAAAATCTAAATTTTTATATATACCTTAATTATATTTGTCTTAACACTATTTTGTTGTCCAAACTGAGGGTTTCAGTTTAGTTTTTGAATAATTTAATTTACAAATTTTTCCAAATTTTAAAAGTTCAATAATTTTTTATCCACTTAACTTATAATTGTTCTAAAAGCTGTTCCCGGCTCCTCTCCACGTTTCCTAACAGAATGCGACGTCCAAAGTAGCCGCACGATTCTGCATCACTGAGCACGCGCCCACGTGGCACTTGTTTTTTTGCGATTTTCTCAGAAACTACTTGTCGCAAAAATCTCAAATTTTTCACAAGTGTAAAGACCAATAATAGCTTTAAAGCCGCACAATAAAAAATGGGGGTCTTCACTTTAGTTTTTGAATAATTTAATTATCAAATTTTGTCAAAATTTAAAAGTTTAATAATTCTTCACCCACTTAACTTATAAAAGTTCCAAAATTTGTTAGGCTTCTTCGCATTGCTACCAGAATGCGGCTTGAAGTAGCCGCACGGTTTTGCTTTCACAAAACACGTGCCCACGTGGCACTTGTTTTTACGTTTTACTCGAAACTATCACTCAGAAAATTTTCAAATTTTGCATATATATAGAAGTCTATAATTTCAAACCACACTTTAAAAAGTTAGGTAAAGGCGCTTAATCGCACAGCGTTTGACTTCAAAACTTTTCACTTTTGAAAATCACTTATTTCACGATAATTCTTTCACCACACTTTCGATTTTCTAGCGGTTTTCACTTAAGCCGCGAGTCGAGACGCGTCTTTGGTATATCGCGCACCAAAATCGGACGAAAACCTATTTTTCCGAATTTTGGTGCGGAGCAACTCAAAACGTGGCGTTCGGGACGGCTGTTGACACCGAACCGTTAGGTTAGGTTAGTAAGAAGAAGAGGTTAGGTTAGTTAGGTTGAAGAAGAAGAAGAAGTTAGGTTGTTAGGTTAGGTTAGTTAGGTTAGTTGTGGTTAGGTTGATTAGTTAGTTAGGTTAGGTTAGGTTAGTTAGGTTAGGTTAGGTTAGGTTAGGTTAGTTTTTTTTTTTTTTTTTTTTAAATATATAAGAAGTTAAGTTCTCATAATGCAATATGCTATCGGACAAGTTGCATTATAAAGATTGGATCTCTGTAGTTATTTGGTTTTGAAATAATCTTGTTGTCTATTTTTACTTTATTTTTATAATTATTTTTACTTTTATTAATTATTGAATTTTTTAATGAATTGACAATATTTTTATGTGTTTTGTAAACGTTTCTATAGTTGTGCATTTTTAACTATGTCTGTTAATTCATATGGATTTATTTTGGTTATTGCAGATAATTTCATGGTCTATTCTAGTGTTATTAAATTTTGGGCAATCTTTATTAGGTGTATAGTAGTTTGAGATGTGCTTCCATCACATGGGCAATAATCATTTGCGCTTATTTTAAACCTATGTAGGTAGCTTTGTGGAATCCGTGATTACTTAGGATTTGCGTAAAATGAAAGTCAGGTTTGATTTTTCTAAGACGATATGGAGTGTCTCATATGATGGACACCATGTTTTGGTATATGTGCAGTTAGCTATGTTGTTGTAGTAATCTTCACTCGCAATTTGTAAAGTTTACGATGGATTTGTTTTATGTAGCTGATAGGGAATTTTGAATAATCCGGGGCTTTGTTTAAATTCGTTGCTTCGCTGAGTCTGCTAATTCATTTCCGATTACACCATTATGGGCTTTTGTCCAGATGAATCTAACTGTTTTATTTCTTGTTTCAGCATTAGTAACATTGCGGTGTATTTTTGCTGCTAATGGGTTCGTTGTGTTTGGGTTATTTAACTCTAAGAGGCTTGACTTGCTATCGGAAAATATTGTAAATTTTGTAAGTTTACTGTTCAGGATCCATTCACTTGCTTTAAAAATTGCGAAAAGTTCTGCTTGGTATACTGAGCAAGTGTCGTGTGCAGTTTATATTTTTTAATAACGTTTTGACTCTCCGAGTGAAGAACAACAAAAGCAGCTCCCACACCTTTGTCAGTCTTGCTTCCATCTGTAAATATACTGGATGTTGCTGTATCGGAGTACTGATTTATATCCTGTTGATTTGATGCTTCCTGAAATTTAATCGCTTTTCTTTGGCAAGGATGTGGAAGTTCTGCAGGTGTCACTGGTGTTTCGAGTTCAATGTCTTTAGGAAGATATATGGAGGTTTTGCATCGTTTCGTTGTTTCTAAATTTGCACACATTTTTACTTTAGCCTGTAAAGGATGAAGTTTTGCTAAAGAGATTGCAGTTGCCGTGCTGTTTGTTCTAAATCCTCTAATGATTTTTATGGCGAAATTGCGTTGAAGAGAAAGTAAACGTTTTTCAATATACTTATATTTAAGAGCAGAACTCCAAATACTTGCTGCATAGCAAACGATAGGTTCTATTACAGCAAGATATATGGTATGCACATTTTCTGAATTTACTCCCCAAGTGGGTTTTATATATTTAACTAATTTTTGAAATAGATTGTACGATTTTTGTATTGTATATTCTGCATGTTTAATGAAATTCAATTTTTGGTCTATAATGACCCCTAAATACTTTATTTGGCGGAAAAATTGCAATGGCTGACTATTCATAATGATTTGACATTTGCGAGCTTTATTGGTAAATGATATCATTTGAGTTTTGCTAGGATTAAATTTGAGTTTGACTGAGTTTCCCCAACCTACAATTTCGGAAAGAATTTTGTTTGTTGTGGTTTCAAGATTATGAATATCTTTTGAAGATACTATCAATAGAAGGTCATCTGCAAAGGCTTGGAGATGACATCCATTGGGTAGCTTAGATGTTAGGAGCTCATCGAGTATCAAGTTCCATAGCATTGGACCGCATACTGAACCCTGAACGCATCCCCGAGACATATATTTGGTAGCCGAACTATCCGCAAAATCAAGTTTGACTACCCGATGTTGGAAGTAATTTTTGAGTAATTTATATAAGTTGCTAGGACATTTAATAGTATGAAGCCTATGAAATATTGCTGGCCACCAAGCATTGTCAAAAGCCGCCTGTATGTCAAGCGAGATTGCCAATACTTGATGATTTTGCAATCTTGCATTTTGTATAGTATCAAGTGCTTTTTGGATAGCGGCCGTTGTTGATGTTTGCTCTTTAAAACCGAATTGTAAATCATTCATTGCGTCAGTAATGTGTAAGAAATATGTTAGTCTTTTAGTAATTAATTTTTCTAATGCCTTTCCCAATACATTAATGAGTCCTATTGGTCTATGTGAAGCGGTGATAAGTTCGGTTTTATTGTGTTTTGGGATAATTTTATGTATGCAACTTTCCAGTCTTTTGAAAGTGGCTGAGTTGCAGACACCTGTTCATTATTTGGGTGATTAAAATGGGAAAGTTTCAGCAAATTTTAGACATATATCCGATGTGAGATGGTCTAAACCAGGTGATTTTTGGGGTTCATGGATTTCAATGACTCAAGTACTTCTTCTACAGTAAATGGAGTATCTGGTGGCGTGTCGGGTATTTTGTTAAAAGAATTTCGGAGTTGCATGTGCCTTAAGCATGTGTCAGGCTCATCGTCAGGAAAATATTCATTTAAAAACGTTTCAGCAGTTTCGTACGTAGTTTTTGTGTATTTACCCGCTTTAGTTTTGAGAGTTGTGGGTGGCTGCGCTATAGTGTGGTCTTAAGTAACCGATTGGTTACACTCCATACGTCCTCCTTTCCCTGTTTATTGCAGAACTCTCTAAAATGCTCAGATGAAGCAATTCTAATGGCTTGTGAATATTCAGTTCTAAGGTTTTCTTTTTTCTAACAACAAATCGGTTATGGATTTTTTATTGCGTTTCATTTGTTGAATTTTGTGGTGATTTTTTATAACTTTTTGTTTTAGTTTTTCTAGTTTATCGTTCCACCAAGGTGCTCGATTTGTTACTTTAGATTTCCTCAGAAACAGTTTATCACTAACCTTTTGTACTGATGCTATTAATTTTGTAATGTAATTATCTAACTGTGAGGTGCTTAAATTTTCTATATTAATATTAAGGTCTAAATTTTTAGTTATCTCGCTTTTAAACTGTTCAGTAATCTCATCCCATTTTATATTCTGAGTGTTGTATTTAAATGTTGAAAGTTTTTTGGGCTTGCTTAACGAGCTGTTATTTACAGATAAGTCGAAAGTGATGCCATTATGACTGGATGACGGGGCAGCGTCTAGCACAACTTTCCAGTTGGAGATTTTGTTTGGTGATGAATTGGATGTGAGTGTGAGATCAATTATAGATTCACGATGGATTTTATGTGTTACCGTTTCATAAGTAGGAACGTTGTCTGAATTACATACAATAAGATTATTAGTAGTTATAAGGTCTACAACCATATTTCCGCGGCGGTTTGATCTAATCGAGCCCCACATGGGGTGCCATCCGTTAAAATCGCCACAAATGATGTGAGTGTGATTTGAGTTTTCCTGCAGGAATATTTCTAAACTGTTGAGTGTATTAATTTCATCTTTCTTGGGTTCTATATAGACGCTAATTAAGAATAATTTTTTTACCGTCAATAACTATTTGGACAATACAGAGGTTGGGAGTAGAATATTCCGAAATGCCTAGCGTACAACCTATATTCTGCCTTACAAGTAAGCATGCTTTTACTCGGTGCGCTGTGGGGTATTGATATATATTATAATTAGGGATAGACTTCATTGCTATATCCTTTCCTATGTAGGGTTCACTGTTAAATACTATATCACATTTGTTGTCATTTATATATTTAATCATTTCATGCATCGCTGCGTAACCTTTATCAGTGTTAATTTGTGTAAGCATTTTAATGGGCGATGATTTTTGAACTTGTTTTATTTTTATTATTAGTACCCATAATCGGTTCTGGTTTTGCAAATTTCTATTTGTTTTGTAGGCGTGGACAACGTAGTGATGTAGCACTGTGTTTAGTGTTAATATTTAAGTTATATTTTTACAATGTGAGGAACAGTTATAGCAGTCAACTTTGGTGAAATCTTTTGACAGGGCAATCTTTATACAAGTGTTCTGATGATGAGCAGGAGCAGATTGTTGTTTCCTCAGTGCAGTATTTCTTCGTGTGACCGAACTGTATACACTTATAGCACTGAAGGTAAGCTGGGTAGTCTTCAGTGTACTCGTTGATGATCGACGTTTATTTTTTGAAGTTCTACAATTGATCTCCAGATTGTGGGAGTAACCATAAAAACAGCGTTATACAAATTTTCGTTTTTATTGTTTCGCATAAATCGGAAGGTGATATCGTCGGGTGACTTAATGAGACTTTTGATATTAGGATTTTGATTTACAATTATTTCTTTAAGCTCACTCACAGGCGTGTCTTTGTAGATGCCTTTTAGAATTACCAAAGGCTTGAGCTTCTTGGCTACGTCAGCGTTAACGAGGCTGTCAGGATGGTTTATGGCGTTAAGGATCTCGTCACGCTGCTCTTGGTTATCAAACTCTACCCTAATTTTGTGGTTGGAAACCGTCTTAACTTCCGAAGGGTTAAAGGTGTATTTTTTAAAATTAATGCTTTTCCGCCACGCACTTACAGTTTCTTTTGAAGAAGAGACTGGCTGTTTAGAGCTAACTATGATAGCCGGCTTTGTAACCGGGATGGTTTGTTTCTCAGCAGTTTTAATGGACTTGACAACTTTGGCGTAGGATGGTAGTGGCGATGGAGTGATAGAAGAGTTTACAAGATGTTGCAGTGGCTGGGTGGTAATTTTTTGTGGTTGTACCGCTAGCTTAGAGAGCTCTTCCCTAATGGTGCTCTTGATTAATGAAACTGTTTTATTTTCGGCTGATGAAAGTGAATGACGTAATATCGTTTTTACTTGATCGTACAACTGTTGTGTACTTCGTTTGATTTCGTCGAGAGATTTTTTAATGTTATCTTTGTTAGTGCGAGTAACGCTCCTATTGCTGTCTAAATTTTGGAGAATCAAATTTGTGTGTTCACTAACTTTTAACAAAAACTCGTCGTTAAAAGTTGGAGCAGAGTCGGATCGTGCCTCTTCGAATTCTTCGTTTGTTATGTTTGTTGGATCCTCAGCTGGAGTCGACTGTTGACACAAATCGAGGCTGGTAAGAGCCTCGGAAGAAGTATTGTGCAGATTTGACATTTATAATATATAAGTTTACTTAAGTAATGAAAACCGGGAGGGTGGGAGGGCGATTTTTTCTAATTCCGTGTGTTTCATTTAGCAGACTATGGTGCAGATGGCAGTTTCAAGAAAACTACAGGGATATATAAACAATTGATTACACTATTTAGAGAAAATTTGAACGAAAAGACCAACTTTCATGAAAGTTATAAGCAAATTTGTGGTTGGTTAGGTTAGAAAAGTAGTTAGGTTAGGTTAGGTTGTGTTAGGTTAGGTTAGGCTAGGTTAGGAAGAAGTTAGGTTGTGGCTAGGTTGTGTTAGTTAGGTTAGCTAGGTTAGGTTAGAAGTTGAAGAAGTTAGTTAGGTTAGGTTAGGTTAGGTTAGGTTAGAAGGTTAGGTTAGTTAGGTTAGGTTTGTTAGTTAGGTTTTTTTTTTTTTTTTATGTATGTTTTGCTGCTTTCCTCTGACATGGAGGTCAGAGACATTGTCAGCTCGACACGGACTTCAAATTCTTGTTTTTATATATTTCTTTGTCCTTAATATTATAGAGGGTGTAGAGGACTCCGGGTTTTCGTTCGGGAGTCCTACTACTCTTAATCTAATACATGTAATCATAATTCACCATCATCATTCTTAATTATTAATACCTCTATTTACTAATATATAATGCGTAGAGAGATCAGGGACGTTTTGCTCTTTTTTCCTTATAATATATAATTTTTTGTTGTGATTTCACTTCATTTCTTTCTTACTGATATTTATATATCTTACATTCGGTTCTTTTTTGTTATTTTACTTATGTCTAATATTATTATTACATTTGTGTTTGTTGCTATATCTTAATCTACTTTTCTATTAATTTATCGGAGCTGTTTACTTTATATACTTATATATAAGTCACAGTTCCCTTATTGCTATTTTTATTTATTCTTTTTTACTACCTTATTTGTTATAAGCTTACAATAGTTTAAGAACCTTATTCTAATAGACTTATCTCCTATTATTTTACATATATTATCTTTTTCTATTTTAGTTTCTAGTTCTGTTTCTACATTATTTCTTTCTTTGCTATAGATAGGACATTCTGTTATAATGTGCAATACGCTTTCTTCCATCATTGGATCACAGGGACATGATGGGCCTCTCAGATTTGAACCGGTGCAAGTATTTCGAGAACCCGCCATGTCCTGTCATCACTTGCACCATTAACGGATCTATATTTAGTTTCCTTATTATAGGGTAGGCGCTTATTGCGTTGGGGAAATATATTTTAGTTATAGAGGCCGTTCCGCCTTCCATGTAGCGCCGGTTCCATTCGTCAAGTGAGTCAAGACGAATCTGTCTTTTGACGAATGAAATCGGGCACTTCTCGTAATTAGGTTTTGTTTTTAGTTTTAAGGCGGCTTCCTTTGCTAATTCGTCTGCCTCTCATTCCTTCCAACCCTGCGTGTGCTTTAACCCAAAACAATTTAATTGATTTTCCTTGTTTCTGCATTTTGAGATATTTTTCTAATATTTGCCGCTAAGGGGTGGAAGGAAACGTTCTGGACAACTGTCTGCAGTGCAGATCTCGAATCGCTGTAAATGTTACAACACATTGCCGACTCTCTGAGCGCGTAGTTCGTTGCCTCAAAGATGGCCAGCAACTCCGCCTGGTAGACAGTGCAGAAATCTTCCAACTTTAATTTTCGGGTACTAGTTTCCACTGCGTCATTCCATATAGATAACGCAGCGCCGACTTTCCCCTCAATCTTGCTACCGTCTGTATATATTTTTAGACATTTATTGTCATGTTGGTCAACCTCTGCACTGTCCCCCAGGCACGTGAACTGCAGCCCAACTTGATTTGCGGGGTGAGGTGTCTTGGAGTACTCTACTTTCCGTTCCACGTCTCGATCCCCCACTACCCGCCGGGAGAAACCTTTCCTTATTTCATAAAGTGTGGCTGCTTCCTGAACCCTTAAGTCCAAAGGAAGCAACCCGGCGAGTAGTAAGGCCGAGTGTAGGGATACGGTTTTGTATGACTTTATTATTTTTTGAACAAACCCGCGTTGTGCCATGTCGAGCTGCTTTTTAACTTTTAATTTGTAAGTCGCCGGTGCCCACACGCTTGCCGCGTACATGATTATCGGCTCCGTTACTGCAACGTAAATGGTCCTAATGATCTCCGGGTTCAGGCCCCAATTGATCTTTGCGGCTCTTGTTAGTTGACAGTAGAGTCTTTGTACCTTACAGCACACATTTTTTACGTGTGTGTTGAAGGTCAATCTGTCATCTATCGTGAGTCCAAGTATTTTTATTTCTCTGGACAACGCAATGTTCTCCCCACCCATTTTCAGAAGTGGTGAGTCATACTTTATCTTGTTTGTAATCACCATTGCTTTCGTTTTATGTGGTGCGAATCTAAGCTTGTTTCTGACTCCCCACTTCTGAACATATGCGAGGGCCGCGTTGGCCCGGTCTTGGACTTCCAATGCCCTATCCCCGGAGAAGATCAGGACCACATCGTCTGCGAAAGCCTGGCAGTGTTCCCCTTTGTCGCTTAGCTCCTTCAATAGTGGGTCGAGCAACAAATTCCAAAATATAGGACCCCCTATTGAGCCCTGCACACATCCCTTTGCTGTCGTTTTCATCCATTCTGCTCCTGCGTACCTAACACAGACTGTTCTGTCCTGAAAATAATTGTCTGTGAGGCGCCTTAAATTTATCGGGCACCCAGTTTCTGCTAATCTACATCTTATTGCCGGCCACCATGCGTTGTCGAAGGCTCCCTCTATGTCCAAAGATATTAATACAATTAGCTTTTTGTCCTTCAGCTTAGCTTTTATGTGCTGCATCATGTCATAGAGGGAGTCCTCGGTGCTACGCTGTGGCATAAACCCATATTGTGACCGGCTAATTTTAGGTACAATATGCCATTTAATTCTTTGGATTAGCATCTTTTCATAGATTTTTCCTAGTACTGGTAGCAGCCCAATGGGTCTATAAGATTTGGGATGTGTGTAGTTTTCTTTTCCAGGCTTTCGCAGCACCACCACTACCGCCTCTTTCCACTTTTTGGGAAAGCACGCCAGACTCAAGCATTTATTGGCAATCGCCAAAAACATTTTCGGGTCCGAGGCTATAGCTGCTTCGCAAATGTCGGCCGTAAGGCCATCATTCCCTGGTGCCTTTTTGGGGTTGAAACTAGACACAGACCACATCAGCTCCTCCATCGTAAAAGGTGGGTCACATGAGTCATCATGTGACTCTTCATTTACAACTCTCGCCGCCTCTTATCAGCCTCAGGTCCAGCGTCATCCTCCTGGGTGTCGTCTTCCGGATAAAATATTTCTGCCAGAGTCCTGGCTGATTCTTCATTCCCCATAGTTTTTCCGTTCAGGACAAGGGGAATATCCTCCTGTCTCTGTGTTGTGCGGCCTATCACCCTATAGATCCCGTCCCACATTGACTCTCGCTCTTGTCTGCTACAGAAGTCCTTCCAGCTGGAAGTTTGAGCTCTTTTGACTTCCTGCTGGTACCCTTCTTTTGCGGTGAGATATTGTTCCACGACCCACTCTCGACGAATTGGTGCTGCGTATGAAATTCGACGCTTCAATCTGGAGACTTCCTTTTTGCGCTGTGTTAACTCGTCGGTCCACCAGGGCAATCCCATACGCTTCTTGTTTTTTAATTTGGGTAAAATATTGTCACAAAATTCGGTAATTGTATTTGTGACTTCTGCTATTTTTATCTCTAATTCTTCTCTCGTTTCTATTTTGTCTATTTCTATTTTGTTAATTTGTTTATTGTTTCAATCTGGAGGAGTTTCTCACGAAACTCGCTCCAGTTTGCCTTTTTTGTATTGTATTTTCTTGTTTTTCTTTCTATGTCTATGCCAACTGATTTTTCTAAGTTTATATCGAATAAGATTGCCCTGTGGTCCGAGCTGGTTATTTCTTCGGATAGCCTCCAGTTTTCAACCCTTCCAAGTAGGCTCGTCGAACAGGTTGTTATGTCTACGTGGCTAGAGAACCTTCTCCCACCTCTGATGGTGTCAAAAGTGGGTTCAGTTCCCCTATTTAGTATATGGAGCTCCAATTCGTCGAGTTTAGCAGCCACGTCTATTCCTCTGCCATCCGCCTCCCGGCTTCCCCACCAGGTGTTCCATGTTACATCTCCACCGAGTATCACGCTTCCAGTCCCCAAAGCTTCCACGGCCTTCCGATCGTATCCAGGTATGGGTCGATTGGCTTATCGCACTCAGATAGACAGACACCATCCCATCTCCCAGGTCCCCGTCCTCAACTTGGCGACTGCAATGTTTTCCGTTGTTAACCCGGGACATGGGTTATGTTAATGGTGTCATCGAACACAATGGCTGCTTTGATCACCTTTTCGGTGTTGGGTTCTCTGTGACATTGTATTATTCGTGTCCCTGGGTAGCTTTTCATCTCCCCAATACGACCAATGTAGGGTTCCTGGACCAAAGCGAAGGATATCCTTTTCAAGGTCGCCTCGGTGATCAGTTCGGCCGTAGCTAATTCGCTTCTCTGGAGGTTTGCCTGGATTGCGTGATATCGGTGGTTGCCCGTGTTTTGGTTTCTGTTAGACCTTGGGACCACCTTAGCAATATGCTACGGTGGATCTTGCTAAGGTCTCCCATTTCCTTCTCACTGGGCAATCTGAACTGAACGCATTATGGTCTTTCCTGTCCATTTTTGCCCTTACGCAGTTCCTACATGATGGTAATTCACCGGAAAGCCAGTCAGCACATTCTGTTCTAAGGTGTGGGCCTCCGCAGTGGCTGCAGACCTCTGTCGTTTCATTACACAGGCGCTTGCTGTGTCCGTATCCTAGGCACCGTGTGCACTGAACGAGTGGGGATTGATCTGCTACTCACTCGTTGGAGGTCACATGGATCACCCAGCCTCTGTGAGACGATTCCATAGCTGAGGCGAGACTTTCATAATAATGTGGGACGTGTGGGTTTCTGGTCTCTTTTATATTTTATCTCAATTCTGTCCTCTTCGTCTTGTAATTTTGAAAGTTGTGTATTTTGGACTCTTATCGCTCACTATCTCCTCATCTGAATTATATTGTAGCACATCTTTCAGAATTACTAATGGGTCTTTATTTTTATATCGTCTACATTAAGGTGTTCACTTGCAATCTTTATTCTTTCCTTAACTCTGTTTATCTCTTCCTGGGTACAACATCCACAATTACTTTTCTGTCCCTTGCTTTCCTGATCTTATCTATTTTGAGTCCTTTCTTTCTTTGCATTACACTTTCTTATTTTATCCATCACCTGATCTCCGGTCTCCGTTTCGTCGGTCGAGGTAATAGCAACTGAGTGCATGGCATATTTTCAGAGGATAATCTATTCGGTTTACCAGCTAGTATACTCGCGTACGTTACTCTTTCTTCCTTATTTTCTTTTTTTTCATTTCAACTCTTAATTTTTCAATCTCTTATTTCTTCTTCAGAAGTTTTCCGTGTTCCTCTCTTCTTCATCAGTTTGATATGTTCTTCCGATTTCCTTCTTTCATAGTCATCTTCATGTCGTTCCTCTTTTTCTCCTTCTCCTTAACTCTTTCACTTTTCGTGCTCTTTCATCTCTGCCTCTTTGACTAGCTGGTATAGTCTTTCTATAGCCTGTGTTACTTCAGTTTTAATGTCTGTCCTCAGATTTCGTGAGTTGTTTAGGTGCAGTTTTGCTTTATGGAGGCAGGCACGGGCCTCCGTCAGACGATCCGCGTATTTTGCAGTCTCAGTCTGCGGCGAGCCCTCTTTTGCCTCTAATGTTTTGGGGTTGTTCCTTTGTTTCATGTAACGTCATGGTTTTTGTTTTGTCGGGCAGCGGAACTACCTTTGGAGAGCTATGTGTTCCGGCTTCTGTGTCTACTTTCCCTGTCTCCCATTCTCCTATACTTCTCCTCACGCTAGAGGCCAGCGTCCTCTGATTTTTTGGAGAAGGTCCTGCCTTCTCTGTCCCAGTTGGCGAGCCCTGTGGGCTCATGTCTTGGCGCTGCTCTCAGTCTTTGGCGGGAGTACGGATGCCGAGCATGTTGGGAACGCGTCTTTGATCAAAATTGATCACTGTAGTTTGTACGGTAAATTAAGAAAGTCAAAAATAAAAATAAAAAAATATAGAAAAAATAAAAATATTAAAAGTAAATTTGTAAAGTTGTATAAAATAAATAAAATATAAAATATTTTAGCAGTTCGACACGGCTATGGTGTTCAGATTTCGGTCAGGTTAGGCTCTACCTAGTCGTCTTCACTATTTTACCTTATTTCTATAAAATTACCTTATTATTAAAATCAAACAGAAAGTCAAAGATATTTCCTATCTTATTCCGAAAATTCGGCAGAAATCGTTGCAGTCCTTCAAAAGCTATAGCGGTGATAGAATTTTACAGAATGGCTAACCAAAATGGCCGCCAAGTTACTACAATTGTCAGATATTACGTTAGACTATCTTAAGCAATCGCGTGTGTCGAAAACCGCATCGAAATCCACTCGAGACTTCCGGAGATACGTCCGTTTAAAAATTTCCAATATGGCGACCAAAATGGCGACCAAAATTTAAATTATCAATAACTTACACAGTTTTTGTCGCAGAGTCGCGCGGTTTGGGTTGCCACACAAAGCACTCTTTCCACCTTATATTTTGATTCAAAGGAGGCTTCACTTCACGATTTTATGTAAAGCGTTTTTCATAGTTAAAGAGAGACTAATGGGCAATAATAATGTCCAAAACCGCAACTCTCACGATTCCTAGAACACGATTTATTTTGATTTAAATTTTCAAAATGGCCGGTCCAGACAGCAAAGGTTATTTTGGACGTCTTTAACCAATTTAACCCTTCTTGGGCTCGTTTAAAAGTTCTGGTGTCAAGATTTCAAATAATAACACTTTTGGCGTTTAAAGCCACCTTGATTAAAATTTAACAAAAACGAATAATTTTTAAAATTTTGATTTTTCGGCCAAATTTAGTTCTAAAATCTACAAAATTTTGAGACGTTATTCTCAGTATTCTTACTATGTGTAAATATTTTTTTAGCCTGTTAACGCGCATAAGAGGTAACAAGTGGTCAACCAAATAATTTAAAAATCCTAACTTAAAAACTACTTATTTGAAAAATCTAAATTTTATATATACCTTAATTATATTTGTCTTAACACTATTTTGTTGTCAAAACTGAGGGTTTCAATTTAGTTTTGAATAATTTAATTTACAAATTTTCCAAATTTTAAAAGTTCAATAGTTTTTAGCCACTTAACTTATAATAGTTCTAAAAGCTGTCCCGGCTCCTCTCCACGTTTTCTAACAGAATGCGACGTCCAAAGTAGCCGCACGGTTCTGCATCTCACTGACCACGCCCACGTGGCACTTGTTTTTGCAATTCTCCGAAACTATGAGTCGCAAAAATCTCAAATTTTTCACAAGTGTTAAGGCCAATAATAGCTTTAAAGCCGCACAATAAAAATTGGGGGTCTTCACTTTGGTTTTTGAATAATTTAATTATCAAATTTTGACAAAATTTAAAAGTTTAATAATTCTTCACCCACTTAACTTATAAAAGTTCCAAAAATTGTTCCAGGCTTCTCTTCGCAATTGCTAGCAGAATGCGACTTTAAAAGTAGCCGGATTTGCTCTTTTCACAAAACACGTGCCCACGTGGCACTTGTTTTTTTACGTTTTCCTCCGAAACTATGATTCAGAAAAATTTCAAATTTTGCACAAATATAGGGGCCACTAGTAGCTTTAAGGCCACACTCTAAAAAGTTAGGGTAAAAGAGCTTAATCGCGCAGCGTTTCACTTTGAATATTTTATAATTTTTAAAAATCACTTTTTCCACTATAACTTTTCCAGGAAAACTCCAATTTCTTGCGGTTTTCACTGATTTGAACCGCGAGTCAAAGCGCAACTTTTGGTATACCACACACCCAAATCGGTTGCGAAAACCTATTTTTGTTTTTGAGCACGGAGCAACACAGAAACGTGGCTTTCGGGACGGCAGTTGACACCGGACTGGGTTAGGTTAGGTTAGTAGTTAAGGTTAGGTTAGGTTAGGTTAGTTAGGTTAGTTAGGTTTTTAGGCCAGGCCAGGTTAGGTTAGGCCAGGTTGTGCCAGGTTAGGTTAGGTTAGGCCAGGTGCCAGGTTAGGTTAGGCCAGGTTAGGCCAGGTTAGGCCAGGTTGGTCAGCCAGTTGGCCAGGCCAGGCCAGGCCAGGCTGAGGTGTGGTTGGTGCTTAGTTTTAGGTTAGCCAGGCCAGCC
>JAGSMP010002305.1:0-26327 GCA_029286625.1 Parnassius orleans | reverse complement strand
AAACTCCAATTTCTTGCGGTTTTCACTGATTTGAACCGCGAGTCAAAGCGCAACTTTTGGTATACCACACACCCAAATCGGTTGCGAAAACCTATTTTTGTTTTTGAGCACGGAGCAACACAGAAACGTGGCTTTCGGGACGGCAGTTGACACCGGACTGGGTTAGGTTAGGTTAGTAGTTAAGGTTAGGTTAGGTTAGGTTAGTTAGGTTAGTTAGGTTTTTAGGCCAGGCCAGGTTAGGTTAGGCCAGGTTGTGCCAGGTTAGGTTAGGTTAGGCCAGGTGCCAGGTTAGGTTAGGCCAGGTTAGGCCAGGTTAGGCCAGGTTGGTCAGCCAGTTGGCCAGGCCAGGCCAGGCCAGGCTGAGGTGTGGTTGGTGCTTAGTTTTAGGTTAGCCAGGCCAGCCAGCCAGGCCAGGTTTATTAGAAAATGGATAATATATTAGTCCATAAGTCAACTCAACGTGGCAATTATCTGAAACAAACAAATAATCCGGAGTTATTTATGTGTCGAAAATATCGTGAATACATAAGAAAAGTTAATTGTTAAAAATATTAAATGTGTGAATTCTCTCAATGGGCACACAGGCAGCCCTTAGCAACACCATCCTCCTTGCCTGCACCAGAAGAACCACCACAACGGACAGACACTATCTTAGCACTCGTAGAATGACGGAATCTGTCGCAAACGACCCCTACAGTGAACTTTATACAACACAAACGGTTGGGGGGTATCTCGATATACCATCAATTCTACCACGCAACCATCGATATGACACTCAGCTAGAGTGATGCAAACTCTCGCCCACTCTCGATCCTTCTGGTATTTTATAGACGCGTCGATAAATATAATTAAAAAATACTGTTAGAAAATATTGTAATTTTTTTATTTATAAACAAAGAGATAGTAATCAAGATATAAACAAGACGGTAAGCAGCTACTGCAGACAATGAAACTGTAACAAACTTCAAACATTCATTATGATTGATTCATTGCTATAGATGTATTGTCACTTGAGTACTAAGATGGAATGTATCTGCCTGTCTCTCAATACCTTAACCATCAAACTGAAGATGAACCTCCAACCAGACAACACAACAGTGGATGCGCTGCTGCTGCAGGCAGGCGTGAATGTAAACAGTATAGACATAAAAGACTGCTGGCTAAAGGAAAAATAAATGAAAAATAAAATCGTGTGCAGTTCACACGCGGTAGAAGTGAAACCAGCAGAAAACTAAACTTCGAGAGAATGTGGCGAATGCAGAGTATCGGGAGCAGGATAATTGTAGGGCTTATTTATTATAATATAATATATGAGTTTAAAAATTATTTTACATTTTATTCTTCATATTACATTAGATATTATATTACAGACTTAAAGTTTTCAATTTCATCATCGTAAGTACTTAAATATCTTCTAATCAACAAATTTCGTCCCTTATTGCTCATAGATCACATGCATAATAACAGAAACACTGTATACCATAGACATAGTATAGTATAGATTTGCGATGGAGTGGTTAGGACGAGACCACAGAATAAATAACAGTACTACGTACAGAAGTTGCATTCCTTTGATGTTGACTGCTTGCCGACGTTTTAATAGCCTACATAATTATTATTAATCAGATAAATCGCGCACGCAAGCTAAATAAAACTTTATCGGTGCGCGCGTGTGTCCGTATTACTTTGCATCTTTTCCCCTTCCTACGTCACGACGAACTTTCCGTGGTTACTAAGGGCTGTTAATAAAATACATATCGATACCGATTGCAGTATATTCGTGTCTTCTGATTTGACGCAGATGATTAAAATGAATATTTTTACCCAACTACGGCGAAGCCAAAAGGATGGTTACAATTTTACAAGGCTATGTATGAATGTTCATCTGTTCCCTCAGATCTTCTAAACTACACATCATATGACAAATTAGATATCTTTTAAAGCATTGTGCCCTTTCGCGGGTTTTAAGCTACATGAAGTTATATAAAAAATAAAATGGCGGCTTATAATGAAACATTGAAATACATACAATATTAAAAAACTATATAATATAAAAAACTAAAACACAAAACTTAACTTATCATACAGCCCTACTCCTCGTGGTATAGTGCCAAGAATGCTGGCTGCGTTTCCTCGCTGAATGGCTATACTAATTAAATAAATATTGAAATATCGGTTATCCAATAAAAGGTGTAATTCAGAATATTCTCGACATTCCGCAAAAAAACATGTTATAAAAATGTCAACTATGGTATGGTAAATTTAATTAATATTTAATTTTATTAATGAATGTTTATGGTAGGATGTGTTGTAGTCTATCCCTTAACCTTTATCTATGGACGTCATTTTTTTGTCACACTACCATGGACGCGCGGTCTCTCGGGCCGCTATTTTATGAAGCCAAAATATTACATAAATATTAATTTTATTTTTATGCTATTATATTTATTATTATCTAGGCATATTAATATGAAATAATTTGGATGATTTTAATCAATCTTTATTTATTTTTTACATAAGTGAAGCATATCAACTGTTAAAGGCACTATTTGGCATAAATTTGCGTGATATCAGTTTTAGGACTGAAAACTTAAATCAATGAGGGCTAATAATTTTCTGCTCACCAGATGTCGCTAGTTGACACTGAGGTAAAGTTTTTTGTTACACAATGTCATTTAATTGAGAAGTTAGTTTTTAATAAAAGTTTATCAGTTTCATAAGTATTATATTAATACACAAAACAATGCCTCAGTGGTTTGCTCTTTAATTTTTTGCACAATTTTAATTTTTTTTACATTTTTCTACTTTTATGAATATCTGTGGTTTGGTTTATTTATTTTTAATCTTATTAATATAAAATATAGCTAATACCACAGAAAGAAACATTAACCTTTACATTTTCCGAACAAATTAACATCCCCTCTATGATATCTGGCAAATATTATACCTCACTTTTTGGCGCGCTGCCCCTGGCATGCAAAAAGTCGTGGATGCCCTCATTAAACAGCGGGGAAACGCAGCCAGCGTTCTTGGCACGATACCGCGGGGAGTAGGACTGTATGATAATTAAGTTACTAGTTTTTTTAATTATAGATTTTAATATTGTATATAATAAACAATTAAACTTTTAAGAAAAATTAACATTCTTTTCTATAAATCTAAGGCTGATACTAAAATAAAAACAAATTAAAATCTTCTCAAATTAAAATATAAAAATTCTGACCATGGTCCAATATTTATCAAATTGTTAGCACTCCTTGCACAAGGGTTTGGAACACTGTAAACATATAACCTGTTTACAATTTATACAAGCATAGTTGGACTTCCTCTTTAGTTTTACGGGACAAAGAGGACATGTTTTTCGCTTTGAGTGAGTCTCCTGAGTAGAAAGTTAGTCTAGACTCTGGAGGCATATCTACCCCTAAAACTCGCTTCAGTGTTATTTTTAGTTCATTTGCTATATTTGGCTTTATTGCACGTCTTTGCATATGTGGAACGACTAAAGATCGTGCAATATTCTTAGGAAATCACCTCTTTCTGTATCTTTGTCCGAACGTTGACTGTATAGAACATAAGCATTGATACCACATAAGTCAAGCATTCATCGACTCGACTAATTTTGCTCGCACGCTGTTGCAGCGGTGACCTTGACGTTTGTTTTGATGTAGATGCACTTTGAGTACTATTTATTGACATTTTGAATGACAATAACCCAAAAAGAAAAAAATCCGTCAAGATTTTTTATATTGAAAACGTGGACGTACAGTCCCACAGACCGCGGTCGAAGTTTAAAGTAAAATAACTCATCTAATTTGCAGCCGGCGACACAACTTCCCACCTCAACACACGTTTCGTCACTAATTCCCTCTGTCGCCTCTTACGACACCCACGGGATGATATGGAGTAGTAGATATTCTTACATCGCCACTACACGGTGGGTACCTCTATGAGAAAAACATTTTTCTTCAAAAACTTCCTGCATATAGTCGAATATTTTCTTTTGGGAATCCATTCTTCTCTATTTATTATTTTCAACCATTTTTGTTGAACATCAATATTTTGTGAAAATCTGATACAGCATCCACTTACCATTAGGTGGACAGTGTGCTCGTTTGTCATCCTAATTCTATTAAAAATAATATTTTTTTCATACGATTAGAAGAATATTTAGCTACAGAATCCTAAAAATTAAAAAATATTACTAAGTTGAATAGAAACAGAAACTTTTTTATTCAATATAGATTATAAATAATACTTATTGAAAGTCACTCTTTTGTTTAATTACCACTGGTTCGAAAAAAACCTCTGTCCTGAGAAGAACCATCAAGAAACCCAGCGGGACTATTTTTTTTTCAAAATAGTAGCTTACAATCATGTATGTTTATACAATTAACAACACAAAACAAATTAGAAATAGCTTGGTAGCGATCATCTCATTCCCAGGGGTTATTATCATCCATAAATTCCTTAATATTATAATAACCCTTTTTATACAAACTTTGTTTAATAAAGTTTTTGAACTATGAGCAGGTCAAATTTTGTATATTTTCTGGGATTTTGTTGTAAAAGCGTATACAACGCCCCAAGAATGAATTACTGACTCGGTGGAGTCGAGTAACTGGTACTACTAGCTAGCTTGTGTGTGTTCCTAGTATTTACAGAATGAATATCACTTATTTTTGTAAAACTACTTTTATTTTTGTGTACGTACGTTACATTTTAATAAATGTATTGAGAGGCCAAAGTTAATATACTAATTTCCTTAAATTTTTGTCGCAGCGACTCTTTAGGCTTTAAATCATAAATTACTTTTATGGCCCTCTTCTGTAAAACAAATATAATTTCAGTATCAGCCGCGTGTCCTCATAGCCAAATACCATACGACATTATGCTGTGGAAATAGCTAAAGTTAACTAGTCTAGCTATTTCAACACTGGTAAGATTTCTAATCTTTTTTACAGCATATGCTGCAGAACTAAGCCTGCTTGCTAGTTTTGATATATGGGGGCTCCATTGAAGCTTTGCGTCTAGTGTGATTTAAAGAAAAATGGTGGTATCGACAAGACTCAGTTCCTCCCCATTTAAAATTACATTAGTATTTAATTGTTTGACATTTGGAGTCATGAATTTCATACATTTCGTTTTAGTGCCATTTAAATGCAAATTATTAACATTGAACCAATTTATTAATTTAGAAAATTAAAGAAGTGTTAGCAAATAATACTATATCATGGTTATCCCTACTATGTAAGGTAAGTCATTAATGTATACAAGAAACAGAAAGGGGCCGAGAATTGAGCCTTGAGGCACGCCCATTTGTACCATCGAACTGGAAGAGCTCATACTGTTAATGAGAACTTTTTGCGTTCTGTTACTTAAATATGAAATAATTAATTTAAGAGCAGAGCTTCTAACACCGTAGTGTTGAAGTTTCCTAATTAATGTGTCATGATAAACACAGTAGAAGGCCTTGGATAGGTCACAGAATATACCCAAAGCATCCTGTGAATTCTCCCATGCATTAAAGATATATTTAATCAGCTCTACACCGGCATCAGTTGTCGAGCGACCCCTTGTGAAACCAAATTGATTTTTATGAAGTAAATTATTTATATTAAAAAAAATTACATTTGATCAATAATATTTTTTTCAAAAATCTTACTAAGTGTTAGTAGTACAGAAATAGGTCCAAAGTTGGCGGGGTCTAATGTACTACCAGATTTAAATAAAGGTATTACTTTACTATGCTTCATTAAATCAGGAAACACACCAGATTCGATACTAGTATTAAAAATAATAGCTAGTGGAGGCGCGATTGTATCTATTATAGACGCAATAACTTTAACGGAAATCCCCCACAGATCTGTATTTTACAATATCTTTTGATGATACTTTATGAAATGTAAAATTCTTTGTACACGCATTTACATTTTGTTTAAGTAATGATTCGGCAACGGCAGGAGAAGAATTCAGTGACTTAGTGGTTAAGATCGGAATATCAGTAAAATATTTCTCAAAAACCATTGCAACGTCCTGATCTGATTCAGTTAATTTGTTGTTAAAACTTAACTGGTAGTTTAAATTGCGAGAGCTGATCTTAACAGTTTCGCTATTAATTATACTCCATGTCATTTTAATTTTATTAAGAGCCGTCTTAATTTTGTTGCTCAAATGCAAAGACTTGGCCGTGGAGCACACTCTTTTAAATATGTTTGAATATTTTTTTACATATTCCCTAAATTTGACGCTAGGATAATATGACCTTTTATGGTAAAGATCAGAATAAGGCTGCATGCAAGGCTAACCTTTGCCTGTTAAGGACATTTCGATAAGATATTATCGATAATGTCAATCTCTACATACACTTACTTACTACACTACTACACTTACTACATCCATCTGTTTTTAATCAAAATACAATTTTATAATTTTTAAATATAATTTTTAATAGAGGGTGACCGCTCATTTCAAAGAGTTATATGGTTACTCCAGAATTTTTCCTGTTGCCTGTTCTTGAGCTATATGTCCAGCCCATTACCAATTAGGATTAGTAAGCTGAAGTGGCAATGGGCCGGCCATATAGCTCGAAGAACCGACAACCGATGGGGAAGAAAGGTTCTCGAGTGGCAGCTTCGTACCGGCAGGCGAAGTGTAGGGCGTCCCCCCACTAGATGGAGTGACGACCTGGTAAGACATGCAGGAAGTCAATGGATGCAGGTGGCTCGGGACCATGCTTTGTGACATTCCTTGGGGGAGGCCTATGTTCAGCAGTGGACTTGTGAAGGGCTGTAATGATGATGAAAGTAAATGACGAATCAGGACTAGAACGAGGGCCCCCACGCCCACATAAAGAATTTCACCTACAATGTGGAATCATTTAACATACATAAATTGCATCATTGGCAAACATCGAATACCTGTGTTAAATAGCAGAATAATGCTGATTTGTATGGTGAGTTAAAACTGGAGACCCTTTTTAATGGTGATGAGGCATTCCATCTTAGTCTTCAGGGGTGACAACGCATCTGCATTTTGATTCTTAATCGGGGATAGATGTGGATGTCTATAGGCTGCAGCATCCACTAACATCAGGCGGACAGTGTGTTCGCATGTCACCCTTATTCAAAAAAAATCTAAACTAGAAACAAAATTTTTTAGGCTTTACAAATAGTTGATTTAATATAGAGCGTAACAGCCATACCCAGAGCCAATGCGCTACTGATCCATCATGTAGTTTAGCTTAAAAAATAGAAATTAAAAATATATTACTAACTTCTTTCCAACAAAAAAGTGAGCTCCGGTGATGTCATAAATTTATCATACTGGTGAGTGCCTCGAGGTAATATATTTAAAACATATTCTGCAACATATATTCCTAATATTTGGGTGATTCTCGACCTGTTTGGCGTAGTAACAAATATTTTTCCACCAGGCTTAAGTGCTTCAACACACGCCTTCACAAATAGTTCTTTATTGTAGACATGTTCTATTACTTCAGAGGCAACAATGGCATCATAATAATCTTTACGTTCTTGAGAGTGCTCCTGAAATTGTAGAAATTGATTGATTTAAATTTACCAGAACACAAGTGTCAAGTACCGCACACAACCAAAAAATTTAATGTATTATAAATAATTAAAAATACCTCAACAGTAGTGCAGAAATATGAAGGTAGATTATTTGCTAATTTCGGATTATTTTTACTATGTTCCGTTGCCAATTCTATAAGAGCTTTCCCTGCATCAATGCCAGTAACACTTGCTCCTAATTTCGCCAAACCCTAAAAAATATATGTACATTAATGTTTCTTCAATTATATTATTCATAAAGAATAAAATACGTGGAGTAATATGGCTTGCCGAGTGGTGGCGGCGTTAGAGAATCCATCACATTACACTTTTCGTGATTGTCGTTAGAGGTGACCATTGGGAACTCCAGAGAGATCTCATGACTTAGCAGTATAACTATTCCATTAACGCCAAACACCCAGACCATCATCATAGGGAGGATTTGCTTTTAATTCACCAACGGAATAAATACTTACAATAGAAAATTTGCTGCATGAAAAAGGTCCAAATCCAGCAGTGGACTTTTATGGGTTGATGAAGAACTAGACGGTCTGTGGAGGCAGGGTAAGAGAAATTGTCACTCCATTCTTGTGAATGTATTAGAAGAGACAGGTGAGTGCGAGAGTGAGTGCTGTATGATTAAGAGTGAGATAGTAAATGTCGGCAGTAATTGCTCCCTAATTGATGTAATGGCAGTATAATCATTTTGTGTATGTAGGATGTAAAACAGCTTGACAGTTGGCATATTCTTTGACAGGTCTATGTAGGTTCAGTAGTAACTTAAAATGCTATATTCTCATGTACTTATTTGTTATTAATGTAAAATATATTTTCTCTTTCTTAATAGCTTTAAATTTTAGCTTTCTTTACTCCCTCTCCATAAAAACCTGTACTATGCCACACATTCATGCGTGCCATATGCTTAAAAAGACATACAAAGTTATCCCTTCACAAATTAATATATAGTTCCACTCATTAATCATATTTTTGAAGCCAGTTCCTGAAAAGTAAGTCTTAATGTTGCTCAACAACTTCCAATATCTAAATAATTTTTGTGATCACAATGTTAATATGGGGAAGAAATGTTCTCTGTGACAAAATGGAGTGACAACCTGGTAAGACATGCTAGAAGTCGATGGATGCTGGTGGCTCAGGACCGTGCTTTGTGACATTTCTTGGGGGAGGCCTATGTTCAGTAGTGGACCTTTGAAGGGCTGTAATGATGATGATGTTAACACTAATATTGATTAGATATGCATATGGTCAAAAATTCACTTATTTAAAAAGAAATATCACTCTTACCTCAGATAGAATGCCCCCTCCACAACCAACATCCAATATTTTTCTATCTTTTAACGGAGTGGGATGTCTTTCATTTGGTGAATACTGCACCAGACCATCTCTTACAAAGGGTATACTGAAATTTTTTAATACATGCCATAAGAAAATAATATCACATTTAAATTTAAGACATTAGACAAAATAAGAAGCAGTAATAGTTCAGGCACCTTAAATTTAATAATTGATAAGAGTATCCTGGAATTCTCCACACTTGCAGACATGATGCATGATATGAGAGAAGCCTTTTTATTTGAGAAATGAGAAATCAGGGTTATTTTCAATATTACTTAATTTTTGTTTTTACTATATACATGGATAAAAGATTATCAAAATCCCTATAGATGGCCTGAAGGAGCATAAGTGCCGTCTTGTGGTAGATTAAACTAGATTTTAGACTTATGGAATATGGGTAAAATTTGGTCTATAGTTTAATGAGAACATAATATTATGTACTAGCTATTCCTCGTGACTATGCCCACGTGGAATTTGGATTTCATGTGTTTTAATTGTTATGCGCGGAACCCTAATTCTTTTCCTAAAATAAAAGTAGCCTAAGTTACTCCTTATAACATCACCTATCTGCCAGTGAAACTCCCATCCAAATCGGTTCACAGGTTTTTGCATGATGCGTGTTGGAGTTTTATTATAGTATAGATTAAAACTGAAAGATGGGCAGCAGCAATATTCTGATATCAACTCAAACAATAAAGGACTGCAGATGCTATCTGCCTGCCAAGTGTGGTAACTATGGCAAAATCCTTCCTATGAAGCAATCTATTGAAGAGGGCTATGTTCTGCAGTGGACTTTTATAGGCTGTAATGGATGGATGGATGGATATTATGTATTGACAGCTTTTTTATTAGTTATTTGTGCTGTTCATTATTATCATTATTCAACTTACCTCATCGCAGACCGTCTGAAAAGTGATGGATAAAAACACCAGGGGACATGTGATCCAGTGTTCCAGTATATCCAAGATACCATATTACTGACGGCACATGGACATGACATGGACTAATTGTTTGAGCACCCTGAATACACTGACTGCATGATTCTTTGATACTTTGAACTCTAATTAGGTTAGCACATAGAACATAATTATTATAAATCAGCCAAAATATTAACTTGGCTCAAGGTTATCAGCAACAAGTTGTTTAATGACAAGACTATGCTCCATACAACATTTGCTTTGTGGTTATCATTTGTCAACTTTCTCCTTCATTTGTTCTCAATGACAACAGCTTTAAAATTGAGAACATATTATTTTGTTGTTGATGTTACTCGTTTTTTCATACATTAAAACCAAAGTTTTAAAAGTGATATTCTTACTGTCCTATTACTTCTAACATACCGTATTAAGTTCAAACTGTGAAGAGCTTTTATTGCTCCTTGTTCATCCCACCAGTCTTTAATAAGCTGTCCATGTCTATACACATCTTCGGGATCAATAGTTGTGTTTGTTTTCCTTTGGTTCTGTTGAGCACAGCTGGGTGATCCATGCATTAGACATTTTTTGACATTGATTGTACTAAAATTACAAAATCCATGTAATCTTTTCTTTTTACATTATTATTAATATAAATTGAATAATTTAAGGTATCAAATGACTATTCAATGTTAACTGATTATTATTCAAGCTTACAAATTATTATTCTTTTTTACTTAAATCTATTTGATATGATAATTCAATACAAAAAATTATAAATAATTTCCTCAATTATATTATTATGTACTAGATGTGTATGCTGTCAAAATTATTTTGGCATATAAATAAAAATATTTGTAGCAAAATATTGATAACACTTACCATCTTGTCTGTAGAATATTCCCTAGGCTAGGGATTCTTGGGAATAGTTTCATTTTTAACATTTATAAGTATATTGGAAAAAAATAGTTTTTAATGTGCTTCACACAGACACAGTATTCTAAAAATAATAATAGTATATTAATAATTATAAACAAACCACAATATCGATAAAAACCTACTCTACTTTACCTATGTTGAAAGGCAGAAGGCAGCATACATAGGAGTAAGGATACAAATCGTATATAGATACAATATCTATATACCAGTACAATATCCAATATCTATATATCGAACGACAAACTAACTATGTATTAGATATTACGATTTTATGATACCGTGTTGATATGAGTCATCGCGGAATATCTAATATCTACTCAAAAACGAAACGTAAAATATCTAAATATATACATTAATTCGGATACCGAACAAACCTTGAGCGCGATATAGCTAAAACAGATATTTCGACTACTTTACAACGAAAAGGTGATACGCTTACGCCTAATATTATTAATATTAATCCTTATTAGTAGTACCATATGATTTATTACAGAACACATTATTTTCAATATCCAGTCTAAGTAGTATATATAATTTTATTATTATTTTGTTGTGTTGAACTGTTTTCAAAATGAACGATTTTAGATCTTATTGTGTATTTAATGGTATGTAAATTAAAACTGAGAAAATTATGAAGGAAAGTTTATTTCACCGATTCTGAAAAACTATACCCGCTTTCTAGATATGGGATAATTTACTTTGGCGTAGGGATATAACCACTAACCATAACCACAAGTGTGGCATAAAATAAAAAGTTTAATTTTATAGCAAATAAATGTTGCAATCCTTATTTTTAAACATTTAGAGCCTCAATTTAAGTGTAATAAATTAAAATAATATATTATTTAGAGTAAAGGAGTAAAAAATACTTTGTAATAGCGCCATCTACTAGATTCTATACGTAAAGTGGTTTTATTGAACAAAAATTGATTAACTCTCAAGGTGGTACGTACAATATACGCTAGATGGTATAAACACGACGCGATTCAATTTAATATTCTATTTCATTATCTCGCAGGATAAATCCTATTGATATATTAAGAATACTTATATTTCATAAATAATACAATATATCTATAAATCTATATATGGAAATTCGTTCATAAATCGTGTATCATAAATGGTGATGTGATACTGAGTACTGACTTTTATTCAGAACGAAGATATCAACAAATATATAGATATTGAAATATATAGATACAATATCGGATTTTCATATCCAATACATAGGTACGATTTGATATAGGTAAAAGTGATATTACCCATGCCTATGCATACAGACTAACTAGTAGATTCTCAGTGCAGCAGTAAAAGGCAGTGGTAAAATAATAAAATTTGTGATCTAATTATTTATGTCCTCTTTGATAATTGTTTTGAAATTAATGTATTTTCGATACCAACGCAACAAAACTGCATTCACAGAGTACCTTTGTATAAAACTGCATTAACCTATTTTGTAAGTGGTTTTGCATTTTTTTTAAGCAAAAAACATGTTTAAAAAAATTGAATCCTTCAGTAAAACAGATTAGCAATATTTTGTAAAGGGAGTTATTTTCATAGACTAATATATAATACTGGAGAGTTATTTTTAAGTGGAAAAGGGAAGTATTAACCATTGAGTTATAATGTACTACGTATACATTATAACTCAATGGTGGTATTAACAGTTTACAATTTGAATGTGGTTATTGTGGTGCGACCAAGGTGCACAGAACATATATAACCCTAAAGGGGAAGAATAACGACTCCATACAAATTTTATGAGGAAATTTTTCCTTACCAACCGGCGCCATCTGTACACTGCCCACGAAAACTAGACAGTAGAAGTTAGGGCGGGAATTTCAAAGCACAGTGCATTTTACAGATACTTTGTATTGCATTTTATGCACAAGTACATTGCGTTTCTCGATAGTTTCCTTCTAATCACTATCGAGAAACACAGTGCTCTGTGCATAAAATGCTGAAAAATATTTATGGAACAGTCTAATAAAACAAACATTGGTATTTGACTTTTTTATTTAGCATGATCTTAATTATAATTTATCAGACATTCATTTGGCAACTATGACTAATTTTGCATGAATACGTGTGTTTTGGATTATATATTCATTTGGGACAAAAGGTGTTCACAAGTCACAAGTATGTGTATGTAATGATAATATATCAGCTAATCGAAAATACAAATTTAACATAATATTGTAAAAATGAAATTATGTATACAATTTGAAAATGCAGCAAGCATCTTAGAACATAATTACAATTATGGACAGGTCTATTGCATATAATTTTAATACCAAAACCTAGACAAGGTCAAACACAAGTTTACACTTTACAAACATGTATCATATTATTTAATAATATGTATTACAGTTTAATGAAATAAATAAAGAATTGGTTAGGAAGAGATAATTATTATTTTGGTTGAAGGCAGACAGATCTGACAATATAGCTACACTATCGTCCATTAATAAAACAAGTTGTAAAATAATAAATAAAGCATAATCAGCCTATAATATTCCCACTGCTAGAAAACACGCCTCCTCTCTGTGAGAGGGGTGGGCTGTAAACTATGCGGGCCTAGTTGGGTAAATCTGCACTAAAAACATAAATGAACATAATCTATTCATATATAATTAATTGTCCTAATTGACTGCAGATCAAAGCAGAACAGGTTCCTTTTGTGATGTAGACATGCACTAAGAAATTTTTTTTTGAAAATCTATCCATATAGTGGATAGAACAGAAGTTTGCATGAAAGTCCGTCCCTTATTAAGTAAAATCAAAGAGAATTGGTATTTGGACAACAATGAAACACGTTTTTGAGCGATTTTGGAAATTTAAACCCCAACATGTGAAATAAGGTTTGAAAGTTCGTATGAGAATCTGGTGTTTTTGAAGATTGAGTTTTAAACATGAATAGTTAGATTATTTAATACAAATAAAGAAATAGGTGTATTATCATCTTGGGTGAAAAAGTCTAAAATTCAGGCAGTTGAATTTGTGGGCAAAGGTGCTAGTTGTAGATTTATTTATGCATAATTATGTTCATTTTTCTTTTTAGTGCAGATTTACTTGCCTCTTCAGAATACATTCTGTTTTTTAGAATATAATATCTCTTAATTGTAATGTGGAAGACACTATTAACTATGTAACTTATATTTAATTGTTTGTGCTCCACACAATCTTCGAGGAAGTCATAATTTATAGTCTTTTAACAATTGTGTTACTCTCATTTTAATATTCTCTTCATATGCCCCTTTTTCTAAAAATATATTTATTATGCTTGCACTTTTCTCTACACAAGCTATTAAATTTTTTGAGGCGTATGTAAGAGATTTTTTTACATTTTCATAATTTTTGAATTCTATAAAATTATGTACTCCCTCTGGCATTTCAGAGACTAGAATTTTTGTACAATTATTACAATTGATTTTTTTTTTTAATAATGAAGCAACAGACATAAGCACATGCTTGTAGTTCGCTACTTCCTTCCTCCAAGTTTTCTTCCTCCAAAAATTCAGAGGTTTTAAAAAAAAATCATTCTATTGAACATTTGCAGATGTTCTGTTGAGTTTTTTTATATTTGTGGAAAATTTTTTTCCTCTTCTTAGATCTGGTGTCGGCGCATTTACACCATCAAACAGTTCATCCATATTTTTTATTAAATTAGCCGTTGCCACTGCTTCAGTCAGCATGTCTCCTGAAAATTAACAATAAACAAATTAAATCAATATAAGTAAGCGTATTTTCTGGCTAGTTTTTTTAAACCATCTTGCTCAAACCAGGTAATAAAAAGGACAACATAATTACTAGATGGTTATAATACCCTTTATAAAAGAGACAACTCCACGTTACCATACTGTTGAAACAAATTAGTAAGAAAGGGTGTTGTTGACTTGTTGTTAAATGTTCATATCCATGCATAATGATGATCTGAGTAAATAAATGAGTTTGACTTTGACTATTAATGATGTCTTACCTTTAGCTATTTTGGAATATATTCCTGCTGCAACTGAGTGGCTTAAAACTTGTGCTGCAAGTTTTACCCTCATTTTTTGCTTGGTATTGGGGTCAAGGTGTTCTTTAGTCAAGCATGGTGCATACACAAAATTGGGATTATTATTGTCCAATTCATAGAATTGCCTGACGTGGCTCCATTTAGCGATACCTGTAATTATTAAAAGTATTATAACTATTAGATATAAACTATGTACATATTTATTACTAAACAATTTTTTTTTAACTAAATAACAATGACTTACCAATTCCTTGTTTGTTGTCTGATGTTATATTGGTCCTAAACTTTACATCATATTTCATAAATAGATTTCTGAAGCACTTCAGCAAGTGTGGTGTGTCAAATAGTGTGACAACTTTGTGATTGCTCACTTCTATGTAGGGATTCTCTACAGAAGCTCCTAACAGGCATAGAGCTCTCTTGTTGACTCCATCCAAGTCACAGACTGAAGCGCATATATTAAGTCCAGCATTAAAGCAACAATTTAAGACCTGAAAGTATTTTAAGGCAGATTAGTGACATAGTTTAGCAAAGAGTTAAATAAGCATGATTATCATTCAAAATGAAGAAGAAATGCATACCTCCTTAATCAAAGCAGATAGTCTGTCAGCTGTGACAAACCTTGATAAATAATAAGCCACTGGCTGCTTAATTTGCTTCCTAACTCCAACTACCATAAATACAAGGGCATATGAAGCTGCCTGTGGAGATCTACCTGTGTACCATGGTCTTGAAACCCTCAATATGATCCACCTTTGAGTTGTACCATAATTTTTCTTAAGGACATTTCATCCCACAAAATATGCTCCCGTTCTGATGGTCCAAAGCTTTTTGTCATGTTTTCAACACTGTAAGTGTTGCTTGTGTCCCACATTCATCTTAAATCTACTTAAGAGAGTTTTAATGTGCTGGGTGCTGGTAAACAAATCATTCTCCTCAATAACTTGTAGCATGTTGGTGACCTTTTGTAGAGCCTCAGTGCTATTATTTTAGCTTCCATGTTCCACCTGCGCCCAGGTTTCTTCCTCTTATAATTCTGCAGTTCTCCTTGCAGTAACAGTGTAAATGATGAACTAATTTTTTTTATTGAGGATTTTTTTTACTGTTTGACTGTTACAAATTTCATTTAAATATACTTCATTTTATAAATGTTTTATGGTTTTTTGTAATCTATATACTTTGTTCATGCTACTTTTCAGTTTCCTTATCAACATTTTGTTTTTCTGATCACCTTCTTGTTTTGAAGACTCGCACACAAGCATTCCTGAATAATTGGTTGGAGTGATAATGTTTGCATTATGTTCTCTTAAAGGATTTCTGGATGGGCGACACGGCAACAGGTTCAAATATGGCAGGTTGATCTGGCATATTAGAAAATGTTGTAGCCTGAAAATGAAAGGTTAACATATTTTAAATAAATTAATTCAAATCCTTAAATTAAAATAAGTCATAGTTGAGGTAAGCAAATATGTATTAATATATAATTATATTTTATTTGGGCCATTACAAACCCGTAAACTGAGTCATAAATCATTATTATCAGACCTCTCTTGCACTTACAGACCTTATGGAACTGCCTAGTGTTGTGTTATAGTAAAAAGGATTTGTTGATATAGTTGATAACAGGTAATAAAGAGCAAGAGAGAAGTCAAGGATAAATACAGAATATTTTTAGTGCAAACGCATTCCTTTATTAATAACGAGTTTCACATTCCTATGATCCTTATAATTTATGACTCATTTTGCATGTTTGTAATGGCCCGAGTATCTCTTGTGTGTAACTGGTTATAACATTTCCTTAAATTTCATGTTAACAACATCATCATTTTGCTGCATAATATTATGTGTTACATAACATAAAGTCTGTATTTCTCTGCAATGTAAATAGCTTTAAATATGCTTTTCAAGTGTTAATTTTACTAACCTTATAGCATTGAACACCAGGTACAGCTGTTGGAACAACTTCTTCTCATTAAAGCATGTGCTTTCAAAATGTTTGCTGCAAAGCATCTTATGTTTTATGAAGTTCATCCTGGAATTTTGGTGAAGACCAGGCTTCGTTTGGAAAGCAATACTTTGCCCATAATTCACAGCTGGAATTAAAAAATATTAAAATTAAACATATGATATTCTTATTTAATTTTTATCTAAATAACAACCTAAACTTTCTGTATTTCCTTTGATTGAAAGAAATGTATAGGATGTAATATTAAATACAGTAATGGTGTAAGCAAGAATAGTTAAGTACCTGATGATTTTTGGCAACGAAATTTGGGAATTTATCAAAGTGTATCAAATATATTAGATATATTATGTTTGTCGTAGCTATATCGTAGAATTGATCACTTAATGATGTGGTCAACCATTTCATGAAATGGTCCCGTTTCATGATAGGGCCAAATGTGCATAGCCATATCATTAAACGTTGACGTTCAAACGATATGGCCAGTTTTAGCAAGTCACATCATGAAACGGGAAAATTTCATGAAATGGTCGACCACATCATGAAGTGATCAATTCTACTATATGGCCACGAGCCACGACATATACAAATTACGTTAATCTGTGGTTGTTTGGAAGCTGCATAAACAATAAATATGGTATTGTAGGTCGTCTAAAACGAATAGCACGGGTACTTGTAGGTTATACATACCGCAGAGCATTTTTTGAGCCAGGCTTCGGAAACCGATGCAAAGTGATGCTGGAATCTATAGAAGGTGAAGATCTACACATGCTACAGAATCTAGTGTTTTCTTTCTGCGAACTCATCGCGAAAATTAAACACAAATTCAAACAAGAGTCACTGTCTCAACACCGAGTCTATATCTCACAACACACACTTAATTTCACCAAAACACAGCCACGGAGGAGCAAACTCAACTCAACGTTAACAATGTATGTAGAATTAAATGGAACTAGTTTATTTATTACAAATAAACATAAGTACAAGATAAAATGATGCGCGAACGCCGGCAGACATTTTTCTTGTGACGTCATAATCATATATATAACATTGTATAATTCATCTCTTTTACTCTGGTGTTGTTGTCTCTCTCTTGTTTTCTAGCCCACCTACATCTTGTTCGTAGAACAAAGTTGACACCCCCTGCCAAGGTGCGATTGGCGCTGTCGACATGGACCAGTGTTGCCAGATGCCTTGAACCTTTTATCTGTAGTAGAAACTGTTAAAATATGTATTAAATCTGTATGCTATTTTAACTTCAAATCTGTATAATCAAATAAACCAAAATAGAATTATTGATCATCATCATCATTGCTTCTTTTGAAAAACAAGGGATAAGTACTAACCAGATAAGGTTTGATTATCGTTATTAAATAAAAATATAAACTAAAATTTTTATATAGCAAAATTGAAAACATTAATTTAAACCAACAACATATTAAAACTCAATCATTTTCAACAAACGAACTAATTATTACTTTATTATTTTCAGTCATACATATTTTGTTAAATTTCAACAGTAATTTATTATCAACCTCTATACCTCTCTACCTCTATTTTGCACCAATCAGTTGCTTTGTATGTAAAAGACCTTCAATAGCATCTGTATTAAGTCTATTGCGTTGTTTTGTTTTTATTAAATTTATAGATGAGAAGATCCTCTCTATGGCGGCACTGGAATGAGGTAGACTTAAGATTGCAGAAACAAATTTGGACAGCGTAGGATATAATTGATTGCTGTAGTTAGGAAGATCATGGGCTGCAGTGACTTTACACCAGTAGGTTTCGAGATCTTCTGAATCATCAGGCGTAAAAACCACCACTCTGTGTCTAGTTGTTGCAGTTCATCAACTGAGATCAAATTTGGAAACTTCACTGCCAAAGTGACCAATGAATCAATTCTACGAGACTAATAGAGACAATAATAGAATCATGCAATGATGTGTGTAGCGCGGCATTTAGTCATATATTTTGCTTCGTTCTATTTTAAGTTGAATATTATGGTAATTTAATCAATACAGTTAGAAAACTCTGTATAAAAATCTGTATCCAGTGCTAATCTGTATTACACACCGAAAATCTGATATCTGATACAATGAATCTATTGAAACCGAAAATACGGAGAAATCTGTATATATGGCAACACTGACAAGGACTACGTGTTATAGGAGTACTGACAAAGATCCAAGAATTCCAACTTAATTCTAAGTTCCAACATTTAATCAGTAATCAGCGTAATATAATAATATAATTAAGTATTAATTACTATCAATAATTAATACATAATTTCTTGTAATATACAATGTACTAGAGCACATTTTGTGTTTGTGACAGCGTTGCCAACACCAATTTGTCAAATTCCCCAATTTAAGGTCAAAACTTCAACAGATTCCCCACAAATTCCCCTCAATTTTATTTTAAGAAATGAAACAATTTTCAACAAATTTTATAAGATTTATTTTTTAACTAACATTTTTTTATAATTAATTAAAAAAATGGAGTCATTCGATGTTCATAAGTAACCTAACAAAAATGTTAAGATAAGTATTTAGATTTCTTGAAAAAAGGTTCTGACTTGACCCGGGCTATTGATTTTCAAAATCCCCGCATAATACCAATCACCAAAAAATCCCCAACCAACTTTAAATTCCCCGCAATTTGGGGAATTCCCCACATGTTAGCAACACTGGTTTGCGATAACTTTACTCCAACTCCAAAGAGTTTAATAAGTATATACAGCAACTTTACTCCATCAAATCCACAGACTAGCAGACTACTAAGAGGATACTACGCACTACGCACAGAACACTATTTGTCCTAGCGGAGCGGAGTGATACTGAGCAACACGTCGCTACGTATTGCTCAGTATTGCTCCACCCATCGCTATGGGCCAACTCGGCAAATTGTACAGAAGTCCGAGGAGTACAATTTGCTACTAAGTCTGGCGTATGTGGACTATGAGAAAACCTTTGATTCCGTCGAAATTTGGGCGGTGCTGCGGTCCCTTCAGCGGTGCCAAATTGACTGTCGGTATATCGAAGTGCTGAAGTGTTTGTACAGTAGAGCTACGATGGCTATCCGAGTACAGAACCAGACTACGAAACCTATTCAACTACAGAGATGTGTAAGACAGGGTGACGTTACATCCCCGAAACTCTTCACCGCTGCATTGGAAGACGTTTTCAAGCTACTGGACTGGAAAGGGTATGGTATTAACATCAATGGCGAGTACATCACTCACCTTCGATTTGCCGACGATATAGTCGTTATGGCAGAATCGCTGGAGGACCTAAGCACTATGCTCAATGACCTCAATAGTGTCTCCCTACGGATAGGTCTTAAGATGAACATGGAAAAAACAAAGATCATGTCGTCCATGTCACACCTATGCCGGTAGTTGTTGGGAGCACTAAGCTCGAAGTTGTTGACGAGTATGTTTACCTGGGACAAATAGTCCGACTAGGTAAGTTCAACTTCGACCGAGAGGTCAATCGACGGATTCAATTCGGCTGGGCAGCGTTCGGGAAAATACGGCATATCTTCTCGTCAGGTATCCCTCAAAACTTAAATACTAGACTGTACAACCAGTGCGTGTTGCCAGTGATGACCTATGGAATTGAAACGTGGTTCTTCACTTCTGGCCGTATGAGGAAGCTCAAGGTCGCTCAGCGAGCTATGGAGAGGGCTATGTTTTGGGTTTCTCTACGTGATAAACTTAGAAATGAGGATATCCGCAGTAGAACCAGAGTTACCGACATAGCCCAAAGGATTAGTAAGCTGAAGTGGCAATGGGCCGGCCATATAGCTCGAAGAACCGACAACCGATGGGGAAAAGAGGTTCTCGAGTAGCAGCCTCGTACTGGCGGACGAAGTGTAGGGCATCCCCCCACTAGATAGAGTGACGACCTGGTAAGACATGCAGGAAGTCGATGGAAGCATGTGGCTCAGGACCGTGCTTTGTGGCATTCCTTGGGGGAGGCCTATGTTCAGCAGTGGACTTGTGAAGGGCTGTAATGATGATGATGATGATGAAGTTTAGTAATGATAGTTGTTCCAACCGAAATAGAGTTAGATAGAAAAACAAATTTAAAAAAAGAAATATGTAACGATTTATTTACTCTGCTACGTCCTGCTTACTCGAGTTGCGTAACTCGAGTTCAATTCGAGTTGCGTGAATTTCAATTCCGAGTTGGCACATCCATAGACTTAGAATATACTGGCGTATAGACCGACATAGTGTGCAAGGGAGAAGAAAATTCCTTATGGCAAAACTGCAAGATAGAATAGGATACCAAATCTCATGACTCTGTAACGGATTTTGAATGATAGGTCGGCAGTCGGCACAAGTCGGCACCAGCAAGAAATAAGCTCCCAGATATATTGTAATTTTTTTAGAGTGTTATAGTGGTTATTTTTAGTAAATAACTTTTTTCCAAAATCGTTACTTCTTTTTCTGTGAAGGACTGCGGTCTTAATAATGTAAATAATCCTGATAATTGCACATTTCACATGTAAATTCTCAAGACGTCATCAATGTTATGACGCGTTTTTTTTGTTTTTGTTTGCGCCCAACGCAAGGCACCTTCCGGAAGCGGGGGAGGGAGGTGGTGAATGCTCATAAAAATTGATGTTATATACTGTTTAAAATATAGAAAGTTTTCAATTATTTTGTTAATTTTGATATTTTGCAAAGGAAAAAGTCACATTGTTGATAATTTGCATGAATTTGGTAAATACATTTTTATACAAAATATTTTACATGTACGCTAGGGATTGACTCAACTATATCAAAATTAATGTCGATATTTATCTTGAATGTTTATATTGAATCGATAGACTTGCCCACACAACAAGAAAATAATGCGTTCTATAAATATGATTTTATATTTGCTTTTTAAAATAAATAACCTACATTTATATGTTTAAATAATTTAATTCATAATTATTTGAAAATTATAACGTTCGTTTTTCAGTTCTTTAGTTATTTCATTTAAGTACGAATTAATAAAGTTTATAGTAAGTAATTACTACTTAAATAGATAATAATGACATCTATCGAAAATCATAAAATGTGAGATGTTTCTAAGTTTAATTTCTAATCTATAAATAAGTTTTGTTTATCTATAAATAAACTGATAAAAACTGTAATTATTGCAAAACTCTCACTATCCATATAGTTTAAACAAAGATATTTTTTTATATGTATTGGCCAGATCTTAGAATTAATAATATCATAAAGTAGCCGATTATAGCACGAAATGGTGGCATTTAATTAAATTTAACATTTTTTTTGACTATATCATGATATAACTTGACCAAATCAATAAATAGAGATCGTTTGGCGATATTAACAACCAAACATAACATTGCTATTTCTTCATATTGTATAAATTGTAAAATAACTTCATTACACATCGCTAGCAGCGCTGATAGCGTATTTTTTACAGAAGCAGAATTTTTAATAGAATCTACATCACTATGCCTAATTTATCCAAATTACAGATTTGTAGCACCTAGGGTCTATGAGCAAAACCGCGGACGGACGGACGGACATGGCGAAACTATAAGGGTTCCTTGTTGTGTGTGTAACTACGGAACCCTAAAATCCCACATTAAAGAACACATAGCGGATGTGAAGAATCGACGCTCCGGCAAGTCTGCAGTCTGTGAACACGTACAGATCGTCCCCGCCACTACAACAGATTTGATGGACCACAAATTCTCGCTAAAGAACACCGATTCCTTCCAAGGATGATTCGCGAGGCTATTGAAATGAAAAAAAAATCCTAATTTCAATAGAGAAGATGGCTGGGTGCTTCCATCTGCTTGGGATCCTATAATTAATGAAATTAAATCCCAACCCAAGCATATGTACATCTGCAAGACTTCAAGATACTATAAGTTCATACTGCGTAGATCGGAACAAAAATTAATTATTTTTATCTGGAGGTTGCCGTGGTTAACTATGACATTGGGACGTCAAACACCTCAGTTCCCCCGTGACCATGGGTGCTGTAAAGTGCCCGAAACATCGGGTATATAAAATAAGTTAATATACGCGATAAAATCTGTAAAACTACTTTTTTTTTGTAGGAGAGGGGGCAAACGCGCATGCCAGTCTTCAACAGATTTGACAACATACAGGCAACTGAACAGACAGATCTCCAAATGCATTCAGCGGGACTTACGCAACTTCAATACAGCTTGTATTGAAGAAACGATCGAGCGGAACCAAGGCTCCAAAGTCTTTGCCAGAGATCTGTCTGCCAGAAAGAACCAACTGTCAAAGCTGAAGACCGAGTGTTTTTTTTATAGGAGAGGGGGCAAACGAGCATGCGGCTCACCTGATGTTTAGTGACTACCGCCGCCCATGAACAACTGCAACACCAGGGGAATTGCAGATGGGTTGCCGGCCTTTTAAAAAGAGTAGGCTCTTTTCTTGAAGGTCCCTAAATTGTATCGATCCGGAAAAATCGCTGGTGGTAATCGGTCCCACAAGGAAGTTGTGCAAGGAAGAAAACATCTTCTAAATCGCACAGTGGTGGACCGCAAATCATCCAGATGGTATGGATGGTATCGCGAGTTTTGTCGCGATGTGCGATGGTGAAATTGAGCGGCTGGAATTAGTCCGAACAATTCCTCAGAGCACTCCCCGTGGTACATGCGATAAAATACGCAAAGAGATGCAACATCTCTACGCAGTGCCAGTGAGTCAAGCCGATCGGAAAGAACTCGGTCGTCGACGATTCGATCCGCTCTGCGCTGAATGCTGTCAAGTGGAAGGAGCTGGCACTGGGGAGCCCCTGCCCAGAGATGGGAACAGTATTCCATGTGAGGCCGAACCTGCGCCTTGTAAAATTGCAGGCGGTGTGCGGGCATGAAATACTGCCCCGCTCTACTGAGCACGCCAAGCTTTTTAGAGGCCAATTTGGCCTTCTCTTCCAAGTGACCACGGAACTGCACGTCACTCGATATGTCAACGCCGAGGATTCCGATACTGGCTGAGGCAACAAGGGGAGTGCCTTGAAACTGAGGAGATACGACAAAGGAGTTCCTTTTAGCGGTAAACGCGCAAACTTTTGTCTTCTGGGTATTGAACTGGACTAGATTTAATCGCCCCCAATCCGAGACTTCAACAAAGTCTCGGATTGGGGGCGAGAGAAATATATATTTATGGTAAGGAGATAAGATATCATCACTAAACTTCTATGTTAGTTTGTTTGTTTGTTTTGTTTGTTTACAAAGTATCTGTCTGATTGGAATTCATCATCATCATCATTACAGCCCTTCACAAGTCCACTGCTGAAAATAGGCCTCCCCAAGGAATGCTACAAAGCACGGTCCTGATCCACCTGCATCCATCAACTTCCTGCATGTCTTACCAGGTCGTCACTCCATCTAGTGGGGGGACGCCCTACACTCCGTCCACCGGTACGAGGCGGCCACTCGAGAACCTTTTTCCCCATCGGTTGTCGGTTCGAGCTATATGGCCGGCCCATTGCCACTTCAGCTTACTAATCCGTTGGGCTATGTCGGTCACTCTGGTTCTACTGCGGATATCCTCATTTCTAAGTTTATCACGCAGAGAAACCCCGAACATAGCCCTCTCCATAGCTCTCTGAGCGATCCTGAGCTTCCTCATATGGCCAGCAGTGAAGGATCACGTCTCAGTTCCATAGGTCATCACTGGCAACACGCACTGGTTGTACAGTCTCGTTTTCAAGTTTTGAGGTATACCTGACGAGAAGATGTGCCTGCCCAGCCGAGTTGAATCCGTCGATTGACCTCTCGGTCGTAGTTGGACTTACCTAGTCGGACTATTTGTCCCAGGTAAACATACTCATCAACAACTTCGAGCTTAGTGCTCCCAACAACTACCGGCATAGGTGTGACATGGACGACATGATCTTTGTTTGTCATCCACTGCATTGCAATCTTCTAGGCACTGAAAACGGTTTTGTAGCTCGAGCTGAAAGGTTTCGCTACTCTGGATTAGAGCACGAGGGGGACGGAGCGTTGACTTCATTAGACGTGACCTCACCAACTTAATGTTTAGGTTCAGTGTGTCTTTCACCATTCGGTGATCGTTGCCGGTTTTCACCCTCGCAATCACTGAGACATCACTGAACAGTTGTCGTCTGGTCGTCATAATGAACTCAATCTCATTTTTTGTCGAACTGTCTGGGCTCGACCAGGTCCACTTCCTGTGGGGCCGCTTGTCCTTCTTTCTCCATGAAGTCGGCCAGATACTGACCCCTTGGGTTTCGTTGCTCAATTCCAAATTTCCCTACCTGCAGCTCACCGTTCTCTCTTGTGCCTAGTCGCGTTGAAGTCTCCCATTAACACCGTATAGTGGGTTTTGGAGGAATGCATGGCTCTAGATATATCCTCATAAATTTCCTCCACCTCCTCATCGGGATGGGCCGAGATTGGTGCGTGAACATGTATGACCTTCAGCAAATACCGTTTGGTGATTCTGAGTATGAGGTACGCAACCCTCGTCGCCACAATCTCAATCTTTACAACGTTGTTAATGAGAGACTTGTGTTGAATTAGTACCTAAGCGAGTCTATGAATATTTCGAAATGAAGTTCTTAGAAACAGACTCAATGAATTAGACTATTAGCAATTTTTTGTCAATTATGAACATGTCTGGTTAAAATATATATATGGTGTTTTAATTTTTTTTCAAATCCTTATTATCTTTATTCGTAGTCCTACAAAAATCTGTCATTAGACTTCAGCGACAGTCAAAAATAAAAGAATACTGCTTTTGGTAAGTACAGTACTTATATTTTAGATGAAAACATTCCTACTTGCAATTTCTAAGAGGGAATTACATTATTGTGTATTCTGTGTCGCAGTTGTGGCAACGTTACGCTACGATCGCAACATTTACATTTATGCGGTGGATGTCTGGCGCAATTTTATTGGGTGTAATGTAGAGCTTATGTATGTTTTAGGACACTAGGTGACAAACCGCATAAAATAATAATCTAATAATAACATATTCATGTAACTAGCTGTGCCCGCAACTTCGTTCCGTGGAATTAGCAATTTTGTTACGATAAGGGATGATGATTTATATTTATATATCAAAGTCAATTCACCGCCCCCGGAGAATAAAATGATTACTGATATTACCATATGTAGTTTTAATGTTATTCCGTATTTGAAGTCTACGGTGCCTAATACATCTACCCAATTTTTTTCGTGAATTTCCAGCCCTTATTCAAAATGTTCTAGAATAATGCAATAATATTCGCCACTTTATCTAGCACACAAGTCTTCATGAAAAAAAATATAATATTAAGTTAGTGAAACAGTTTCTTCATTAAAGATACGACAAAAACTTTTGCAATAATATTCTCGGAATAAAAAACGGCGAAATAATTGTGAACGCTATCTTCATTTTGTTCCCGTAAAAATCCACTTAGGCTCGGCGATTAAGGTGCGTTTGCAAATCAGGCAAAATTATGCTGTTTTCGGTACATTTAGTGACAAAACTAAACCAAACCAAACATAGCTAATAACTACCACGTATAGAATGGTTCTTCATCTTCAAATGGTAG
>JAGSMP010002304.1:0-50484 GCA_029286625.1 Parnassius orleans | reverse complement strand
GTGACAAACCGCATAAAATAATAATCTAATAATAACATATTCATGTAACTAGCTGTGCCCGCAACTTCGTTCCGTGGAATTAGCAATTTTGTTACGATAAGGGATGATGATTTATATTTATATATCAAAGTCAATTCACCGCCCCCGGAGAATAAAATGATTACTGATATTACCATATGTAGTTTTAATGTTATTCCGTATTTGAAGTCTACGGTGCCTAATACATCTACCCAATTTTTTTCGTGAATTTCCAGCCCTTATTCAAAATGTTCTAGAATAATGCAATAATATTCGCCACTTTATCTAGCACACAAGTCTTCATGAAAAAAAATATAATATTAAGTTAGTGAAACAGTTTCTTCATTAAAGATACGACAAAAACTTTTGCAATAATATTCTCGGAATAAAAAACGGCGAAATAATTGTGAACGCTATCTTCATTTTGTTCCCGTAAAAATCCACTTAGGCTCGGCGATTAAGGGTGCGTTTGCAAATCGGGCAAAATTATGCTGTTTTCGGTACATTTAGTGACAAAACTAAACCAAACCAAACATAGCTAATAACTACCACGTATAGAATGGTTCTTCATCTTCAAATGGTAGTAACTTTTTGTTGAGGCAACTACACCTGCCGCGCCGCCAATACGCAGCCCGCGCACATCTACGTCTACGTCTCCGAGGGCAGTGGGTATCCGCTATCACTGTCATGTGTACTGGTTGCTTTATGTGTTTGTGTTACCTTATAAAATTCATTAGTTCATATTCATTCTCATGCTGAGCAACAGTGCACTTATATTATATAGGATGACCGTGTGTACACCTGCAGGCAACTTCAAACAAAGAAGGCAACAAGTGTGTGCAAGGCTGTCCAAGGGAACTTCTGTCAGCCATCTCTGCCATCTCTGCACAGGGTGGACGACTCACAGGCCCATGCCGCAAAGGAGGAAGCCGATCTGCTAGGCTCTTTCTTTCCGTCCAACTCGACTCTCGATGACGGGGGAACACACCGCCGACCATCCCACGGTGTGAGTGCTCCATGCAGGATGTGCTGTTTAGCAAGCACTCGGTGCGCAAAGCACTCCTCTCCCTGGACGTCAACAAGTCGAGTGGGCCTGATGGAGTCAGGTGGCTATTAGGCACAGGCACCTATTGTGCTGAAAACGTGTGCTCCGGAGTTTGCACCGGTTTTAACACGTCTTTTCCGGTACTCCTACTCCCTAAGCGTAGTCCCGAACACGTGGAAGACAGCTTTGGTGCACCCGATCTCTAAAAAAGGCGACCGCTCAGATCCCTCCAACAACAAGCCTATCGCTATCACCTCCTTGTTCTCCAAAATAATGAAAACAATTATTAACTGCAAGCTCATGCGGTACCTTGAGGATCACCAGCTGATTAGTGACTGCCAGTACGATTTTGGTCGGGGTCGCTCAGCTGGTGATCTTCTAGGTTACCTAACTCATCGATGGGCGGAGGCAGTGGAGTCCAAGGGAGAGACGTTGGCCGTAAGTTTGGACATAGCGAAGGCCTTCTATCGGGTTTGGCACAAAGCGTTTCTTTCGAAGCTTCCTTCTTATGGGCTTCCCGAGAAATTGTGCAATTGGATCACCAGTTTTCTTGCAGATCGGAGCATCAAGGTCGTAGTAGACAGTGCATGCTCCAATTACAAACCCATTAACGCTGGTGTTCCACAAGGCTGCGTTCTATCACCATGCTGTTTCTTCTGAATATCAATGATATGTTGCAAACTGGTAACAGAAAATGCTATGCAGACGACAGCACTAGTGATGCTTTATACACCGGCCGTGCCAATATTTCTCGGGAAAACGTCGCCGAGTACCGGAACAAACTTGTGTCTGAAGTCGAGACTTAGTTGAACAAAGTCTCGGACTGGGGGCGAATAAATCTAGTCCAGTTCAATCCCCAAAAGACACAAGTTTGCGCATTTACCGCTAAAAAGAACCCCTCAGTTTCAAGGCATTCCCCTTGTTGCCTCAACCAGTATAGGAATCCTCGGTTTCGACATATCGAGTGATGTGCAGTTTCGTGGTCACTTGGAAGAGGGCCAAATTGGCCTTTAAAAAGCTTGGTGTGCTCAGCATAGCGAGACAGTATTTCATGCCGGCACGCAACTTTACAAGGCGCAGGTTCGGCCCCATGGAATACTGTTCTCATCTCTGGGCAGGAACTCCCTAGTGTCAGCTCGTTCCACTTGACCACATCCAGCGCAGAGCAGCTCAAATCGTCAACGACCGAGTTCTTTCCGATCGGCTTGACTCACTGGTACTGCGAAGACATGTTGCATCTCTTTGTGTATTTTATCGCATCTACCAGGGGAGTACTCTGAGGAATTGTTCGGACTAACTCCAGCCGCTCAATTTCACCATCGTACATCGCGACAAAACTCTCGATACCGTCCATACCATGTGGACGATTGGCGGTCCACCACTATGCGATTTAGAAGAAGTTTTCTTCCTCGCACAAATTCCTTGTGGAATCGACTACCACCAGCAATTTTTCCGCACCGATACGAATTAGGGACCTTCAAGAAAAGAGCCTATTCCTTTTTAAAAGGCCGGCAACGCTTCTGCTATTCCCCTGGTGTTGCAGTTGTTCATGTGCGGCGGTATTCACTTACCATCAGGTGAGCCGCATGTTCGTTTGCCCCCTCTCCTATACAAAAAAACAATTATCGTAAATCATAAAATTATTTCTGGTCTTTTCTATAACCGTATTTTATGACACCCAGGAGGTGAAAAAGAGGCGATGAATTTTCTTAAGCCATCGCATCATAACGAACTCTTATTTAATTTGAGAAATTGATGTAATCACCGTATTTGTTGGCATAGATTGTAGTACGATACATTTTAAATATTGTTGCTGATTGATTGAGATGCTATTATAGCAGTCTTACAAAACTAATAGTAGGTACACCATTTCTTAATTAAAATGTTAGTTGGTCAACCACCGCTTAGTAATTTTTAAAATAATCAATGTTGGGTTCTACATCAAACTAATCCAACACAAATTGAATGTATGCAAAAGAGGTATGGAGAAGATTATGATGAACATAGATTACAAGACAAATGAAAAGCTACAATAATTAGAAACATCACTAAAGTGGCAGACGTTAGGTTAAAGCAAGAACACAGAAATGGGAATAAACAGGCCATATGACGAGAACGAAGACAGAAAAATGGACTAAAAAAGTAACAGAATGGTACCCTGGAAATGGAAAACGACGTAGAGGAAGGTAGACAAAAAGATGGTAGGACGATCTGGTAAAGGGGTGGAGAAGAACAGCACTTGGCTGAAACAAGTGGAAAGAATTAGAGGCCTGTGTCACAAGACAACCTGACCTGGAAGCTGAGAAATATGGTTAAAATAATATTAAGATAAAAATTATATTTGCACTATTGTTATATTATAATAATTACTCTATCTGTAAACGAGTTTTTTAGGGTTCCGTAGTTACACAACAAGTAACCCTTATAGTTTCGCCATGTCCGTCCGTCCGTCCGTCCGCGGTTTTACTCAGAAACTCTAGGTGCTACAAATCTGTAATTTGGCATAGTTATAGATATTAATCACGCCTACAAACCTGTGAAATCAAATCTTAAAAAACATTTTTATTTTAGATACTTCTCATACAAGTAAATGGAGGATGATTTTTTTTACCCGTCTATTCCATCGTGTGGGGTATCGTTGGATAGGTCTTTCAAAAACACTGGGGGTGTGGAACAATATCTTTTCGACTCAGGGGTCCGTTTGCGAAATATTTTGCTTTAAAGTGGTATTTTTAATTAGAGTCATGTGTCTCCTCCTCTATCAACTAAACCGCTGTTTTTGTAAATGTGTAACACACGATAGTAGTATATATAACGAAGTTAATTGGAAAACTATCACAGCTATGTAGAATTAAGAAGTTAACGAGTAATAGTCGAGCAACTTATAAAATGCACTTGGATTAGTAAAAATTTTGTTACAACTCCATAGAAAATGACCTTAAACTAGCTGCATTATAACTTTGTAATGTTTTTGGAAACTGTTAAAAATAAACATTTTATGATGAAAACTACTTATATGCATTATTACTATAGCTTTACTTTTTCACTTGCGGGATAGGCAGGGAGAATCTTTCTTACTTACTTACTACTTTCACTTATTTTTTAGTTGGTAGTTATTGTAGGCCTCATTCAAAGTATTCATACAATCATATTGCCTCATACAGTTTCATTCGTCACAATCTTGGTTTTTTCGGGCGACCTCAGGATAATTTAGGGCAGTGGTGGTTTACGTGAAGGTTCGTTACGGTCATGTGTGTAATTCTAAGGATTGCACTGCCGGGAATATACTGGGTGACTTTTTTTACCGTCTGGAAAGTAATATGGTGTTTTTTATAAGTGGAATAGAAGCTACCCTCCAAAGTATTTGTAAAATATAACTGATAGGCAAAATTTGTGAAAATCCAAAAAAATACATAAAAGCAATTCATCAAAAGTAAAAGTACCTATAACTATAAATATGTCATATTATTTTTAACGCCGTATACTACGATCGCTAGTGAATGAAAGTAGAAGCGCGAGCGAGACGCATTCACATTTATTTCGTTCTTTCGGCATTCATAGTCGTTATTGGCTGATTTAGGGCGGCCACACATCGTTGCAGCCAACATTTAGAATCGGTAGGTGTATTCAAAAAGACCTAGCTACAATACTAGGCTTCGTAATGCTTGCAGTTAAGTGGTTTTTTTTATACGGCGCCGTTTACGAATGCAGATTACTGACGTTCAGCCGGAATGACGTTACGATGCGTTGACTAAAACGGCAGACAATGTCTAGCCTGAATACAGAACGACTAGTTAAGTCCACTTTTTTTACGACTAAATTTCTAGCCTCAATGCAAAAGCGCTGTTGAATATTGCGGTATTAAAGACAACCCGCTGCATTTGTTTGTTTTGTAATGCATGGCACTTAAAATTCAGAATTATCAGTTGTATAGTAAAACGCAAAAAGCTGATAAATTACATGATGTGCATTACGACTAGGTGTTAATTAATACGTCTTATTTCTTATTTGGCTGCGACATAAATTCGTGCCGACCGAATACAAGCGAATCCCCTCCCGCCGGAACCGAAAACCTTTCATTTTAGATTATTATTTTTGTGATTTCGATCTTTCCTTCATATTCTTACGGACTAATTACATGTAAATTTTATCTTGCATTATAATGAATTCATATTTCTAATAATAAGTTTTATGCCAACCGTATACTGCAACATCTTAGTTGTATTTAAAAGATCGAAATCAACTTATTTACAAACAACACTGATTAATATTTGCAAAATTATACTACATGATTGTTATTTACAAAAAAATTACCTTTTTAGCGATATCACAGTAATTATTCAAAATGTCTGCCGTTTCTTTCTAAACACAAACTAACACGTCTTTGTAATTTGTTTGTTAAACTTTCACTAACACTTTGTGCTTCTTCTATGTACACTAATCGTTTTAGTTCGGCCCACAAATAAAAGTCTAGAGGTGTTAGGTCTGGTGATCTCGTCGGCCAGTTCACAGGTCAACCGCGACCTATTCACCTATCACCGAATTGGCTGTCCAGATATGCGTGCACAGATAGTTCTTAATAAGCTGAACATGGATGGATTTTGTTTGGTATTGGAAATTTCACCAGTGCTCATTGTGCACGTTGTAAATTCCAACGCGGGTAAATATCGACTCGTCGCACCGTCAAAATTTTCACCAGACAAGACATAAAATCTCACCATTGCTAGGTATTCGACATTAAAGTATTGAAACATGTTTACAATAACTATCAGCGGGCGGCCGGTCCACGCGGAATAATTTGAATTTTTTTTTTTGAAAAATTGTAAAATATCAGTGCCATAAACTTCTACTCCGTTTACCTGTTACACCCTATTTTTTTCCAGACGGTAAAAAAGTCATCCAGTCCATCCCCTTTCCTAAATAAAATATTCACTATAGACAGATAGTCAACTATGTAACATAACAGTACTTTGGCATGTGAATGATTTGATGTAAATTGTACTATATTCAAAACAGAAAAGTTTTTTTAATCTTTTTGACTAGCACTGCCTATAAGTCTGATTTGAAAATAAGTCCTTCATTTACCATCTTCCTATTTGTGCCCATTTTTGTCGTTATAACGGCCAAACCAACTACGGAACCCTACCTCTACATTGTGCGTGGCCCGACATGCTTTTGGCCAGTTTTTATTAGTCGTTATAACGGTTATAACGGTCAAACCGTGAACTCAGTTATTATGCTCATTATCAAGAAAAACCCACGTATTGTGACGGGCAACTACGGAATCCTACCTCTTCATTGTGCGTGGCCCAACACGCACTTGGCCAGTTTTATTAATAATTTTGTAGTCTTCAAGTATTTTCTGTATAGAAATGTCAGAGAAGAGATTTTTGTTATTTATTTACTTATCAATATCAAGTCAAAACCAACAAATGACTCTAAAGAGACAGCGATCTCACCAAAAAACGCATGTCAATGCAAAATTTTCAGTTGTTACACCTTTCAACACAATAGCAGTACAGTAGCTTTGTTTGTTTTAGGTGATAAAATGGCAGCGACGCTGAGCCGCGACTCCAGTGCTGTGCGCGCTGCTTCAGCGCTGCTTGTGCTGTGCGCGTTAATTGCTCGCGCCACGTGTTCAAACACATCTTCATTAAGCAAGTGAAAAAGACAGACTGCTATCGCGAATGAAATGGCTATATAATATAATATATTGTGACTATAATAGCGAGCTCTGTGCAATAATTTTAAAGTTATCTCTAACATGAAATAAATGGGAATTTCTTAAAAAGTGAATGTTTAAAATAGAGAATTGACTTTTATTCTAATCGAGTGCTATTAATTTGTGAAGAACTCTTTGAGAGTTTTAACCATTATATCAGTACTTAAAGTGAATTGCTCAAAAACTATGTAACTATTCTAAAATTTTTGTATATAATTTTATATTTTACGTCACATCATTAGAATTACGTCTGTCTTTACAATGTGTCCTTATAGTACAATATTTCGATATTATAGTATTTTTTACCAACTTGGAAGAAGTAAAAGGTGATAAATTCCACGGTATTTATTTCATTTATTGTATACGTGGTAAAGCCATGCTGCAGCGATATTAGTAGTATAGTTGTAACGCAAATGGGTCGGCTCGTCCGGGGAAGGACCACGCTCTCACAGAATACCAGCGTAAAATAGCAGCTTAACACTGCTGTGTTTTGTAGGGTGAGTGTAGAGAACCGGAGACCCTTTTTACTGGAAAAGAGGCATTCCATCTTAGTCCTCACGGGTGACAACGCATCTGCATTTTGATTCTTTATTGAGGAAAGATGTAGATGTCTATGGGTCACAGCCACCACTTACCATCAGGTGGACTGTGTGCTCGTTTGTCACCCTATGCTATAAAAAAAATTATATAACACATTATCTTCGAGGCCAGTAAACCGATTTAACTAATTTTTAATTACCAACAATGTCACAGTGTCCCCATATAAAATTTTCACCAGGTCCGAAGATAATTCGTTTATTAGCGAAATTTTTTTCAGTTTTATTAAGAAAATATGTCAACATTAACGGATTATTTAAATTTATATAGAATTTAGAATTTAACTTCATACTTTTTATTGTATTTTATTCAGATTTTTAAAATTATCGATGTGAATGATAAAACATAATAGTATCTGCCGTATAATGAACTATGTAATAATTAAAACATAAATCCAAACCAAAGTGAAATAAAAATCAAATCATTGCGAAAAAGAGAACTTAAATTAATCCGGTCCCAACAAAAATAAACAGAACAGTCTTGTAACGGTAATATTTGTAAAACTTAATTTAAGAAAATGGTAACTAATAAATAATTGTAATGATAAATACTTTGAATCAAAATCTTTAGCTAGTCACCTTCGTCCATACAATGTATATAATATTCCATTATAAATTAGTGTGGAGGAGCATCGTGAGGAATTTTTTTAAATGTAAATACGTATGATTTATTAATATCAATAAATATTCGTTAATTTTTCAATTAATTTGGAAACATGATACTGTAAACACTGATACGGAACTGAGATATAGTTAATGTAAGAAAATTTAACTTAAGAAATAAATTTAAAATACTTCTGTTTTCCGTGTTTTATTTTTTTAAATCATATTCATAAGCCCAACTAAACATGCGCCCTTAAACCTAAAGGTTATAAAGGGACTAGCTGTTACCCGCGGCTTCGCCCGCATGGTCACTGGGAAATGAACTATCCATTGCTTTTTGAATTGAAAGAAAACTGAGTTTTATAGATTTGTCAGAGATGCAGCCATTAAAAGGAAACTGAGCAAAATTGATTCGTCAGCCTATTTAAATGTTTTGAAACGCAGCGTATAGGAAAGCATGAAAATAGCCTGTTTATTTCAAATGGAAATGGGATATTTTTTTAATTAAAGGAAACTGAGCAAAATTGATTCGTCAGAGATGCAGTTTTCTGAATTGAAAACTGAGCCAAATAAAAGATCCGTCAGAGATGCAGCCTTTTGAGTTGAAAGGAAAACTGAGCTTAATAGGTCCGTCAGAGGTGCAGCATTTGGAATTGAAAAGAAACTGAGCTAAATTGATTCGTCAGAGATGCAGTTTTCTGAATTGAAAACTGAGCCAAATAAAAGATCCGTCAGAGATGCAGCCTTTTGAGTTGAAGGAAAACTGAGCTTAATAGGAACTGCAACCTTTTGAATTGAAAGGGAAGATCTGTGGGAATTCTGATTAATTGATTGTGGGAGTTTTGGAAAAAAAACTAACTGAACACTATTTTAAGACGCTACTGTACATAATGTTATATGTTTTTCCATTCGGGGAAAGAATGTGGAGATTCTGGGCATTTGACACACGGGAACATGCTACATACAGCTGACCATGAGAGAAGCACGGTTTTTCTAAGTTGACCCCCGCTACCTGTAACGTTTGCCCTTGCGATTTATTATTAGTTGTCATTGCTAAACTGAGCTTAATAGGGAACTGCAACCTTTTGAATTGAAAAGGAAGATCTGTGGGAATTATAGGGATCCGTAGTATAATAACATTTTCACCTTTTCCTACGCCTGTCAAAATTGTAGCACCGATTATGTTCCGTCCAAGATGTGTCACACGCAGCCTTGTCCCGTTACATAACCGAGGAGCATCTAAATTTCGCATTAGCATGACTGGGACACCTAATTTTAATTGAAGCTTATGTGAGGCACACTGACAACTCTAGAGAATTTAGAAACTCTACGGATATAAAGTGCTCTGTTCTGTGTCCATAACTGTGTCTACTGACAAATACTCTGTTATTTCTCCTGCTACTTCGCAATATATCTGAATTTATTTTGTTAACGCTCTCATTTTTGGTGCAGAATCGCCCTTTCACATAACCATTTGTCTTCATGCATGTTGTTCGTTAAATCTGAATAAACGCTCGCAATTAATTCGGAATGACTCTGTACTAAATTACAAAATCTCTCGTCAATTTAACGCAGCCCTCAGCATCCGTTTCCAACCGCCCATCGCCAATTTTAATATTGTCAGCATAGTTTCCTGAAACTGAATTTTGTCACCTTGTTCCATAAAATAGACGACTTGAGGCATGCTTTAATTTCATCTGCAGGTGTGGCCTTTTGAATGACAAGTAAAGTTTGGCGAAAGTCACCAATAATAAAACCACCATTCTTCCATTACATCGGTATTGCTGCGCAAATCCTGGAGCGTTTGATTTAGTGCTTCTACAGCTTTTTATGCGACATTGTACTTTCGCCCACACTAAAGTTTGCATTGTCGTAGCATTATACCTCGTACTATTTTTGCTAAGTTGCAGATCGGCGATTCTTCCTGGGCTAGATTTAGAGGGAGTTTTAAAACAGAATGTGCAGTGCGGCCTCCGCTTAGCAGCGTGGCGGCTATACCGAAGGAAGCTACGGCCACAGCAATGTTTTTATCTTTCCGTACTTGCGCTAATAATAATCACGTTCCTCCAGGGGCATCTAAAAAGAAAAGTGCACCATTTCCAGATTCAATTTGTCCTAATACTTTGTCAAAAACTCGTTTTTGTTCGGTAAGCAAGCGGGGTACAAATTCGGCTACTTGCTGTTGCAAAGCTGGTATATCGTAGTTTGTTTCACGTATAATTTCATCACTTAGTTCATTTTCTGTTGTTCGCTGAGGGCGTATCATTCCAAAGTCGCTTAATTTTTTGCCTACCATTGCCATTACTTTATCTTCAATTTTTCCAAGTGCTTCATTATAAATGTGTTCATTGTATGTCATGTTCGCGTATGTCTGCTGTAACCTTCGCAAAATATCTTCCGCCATGTACTCTTTATATTTGTCCCACAATTTATGTGCATTAGATAGCCCGCAAGATGATATGAGAGTTGCATAAAGATCCCTAATTTTGGCTGGTGACTGGCACTGCACAGCTTCCTCCATGGTTTCATCCCAGTGATTATCGTTTTCTAAAAGATGCAGAGCTTCACATGCTTCTCTATAAGTTGCGCATTCCTGACCGTTGACAGTTTTAAGGTCTTTATATCCTGTAGGACCCCGAACATGGTGCAGCAGCAATCGTAAGCAGAAACATTCAAAATTAGTTACATGGACGCTATACACGCGACCAAGGGCATCTGATGACTTTACACCGGGCCAATTTGCAACAGGCGCGCCTTGAATACGGCGTTTCCACTCCTTCCTAGATGTGTTCCAAGTATAATAGCGGGGGACTTCAGAATATAACAACGTTTTTGAAAAGGGGTCGGTTTGACAAAGTTGAAAGAAGGCTGTTAGTGTAGTTTTTGGCGGTGATGCAATTCTTTCTTGGAAATTTCTTTCGGTGAAATATACACGCTCCATTTTCTAAGTGCACAGCAAGGTGAGTAACTGTTGGGTGCCTTTCGTGTAAAGGAAGCCAAGGAGACGCCACGCTGCCTCGTTACTGCTGACATAACGCCCTGCTTGAAAGGTCTGTACTTCATTAACGGGATTTGCCTCACCTTCACTCCTGAGATTAAAAATATTGCTTGGTCGCTTCCTTTATTTATGTACTTACAGATATACTTGATTGCGCGGACAGAGCTACATGCTTCTACATTAATGTGGGCATTAAACATTTTACATAGAATGGGCGAATACAGGACAATCAGCTGTTATCTAAGGTTTCGAACGCTCCAGAGCGAGATTTGATTGTAACTTTCCCACCATCTTCGGGAGCTCTGCGTCTGTATAAAGGGTAGCCATTGTCATTGTGCACTGTTTTTTTTAATAGCTGTTTAGGGAATTTCTTTGTACATTTTCCTTCTTTCATACATGGCGATATTGAATTTCGTGCTCCACATGGACCGTGAATCATATTTCGGACGATGGTATCATACAATTCTTTATCTTGTTCAGGATCCGGAATCTCGGCGCTTATTATGTCGTCTATTTGTCTGGGCCGCAACTTCTCTTTAAGCCATATTAGAATGTGGGCATGCGGTAATCCTCTTTTTTGCCATTCAATTGAATACATGAAGCACTGCACCTCTCCGAAAATTTTCCCTTTGTTAATTACATACATTAATTTTTGTACTTTTAATCTAAATACTCTACAACTAAATCGTGTCTGTCAGTACTTTTTGGCTGGCATTAGCTCCTCAGTTATTTCTTTCCATGTGGGATTGCAAGTAAAAGTAACAAAGAGATCAGGTCTTCCGTAAGTTCGTACGTAGGCGAATGCGTCTTGTGTGTACTCATGTAGTAGCAGGGGACTGTTAACGAATGATGAGGCAGAATTACCATTTTACCTAAATCTCTGGGGTTTACATTGGCGTCGCTAGAAACTGCATCTTGTAAATGTATATAATTCTCAACGCAGCTTTTTTTTTTTAAGATATATGGAGACGTTTACTTTCTACCTTCATATATTCAAAAATTTATGAAATAATTGTCTACACCGGGCTAAGAGGTTAAAATCATTTTCTCGCAACATCATATGATACGCATAAAAATCCATACATGATACTTTTTGTTCGGAGTAGGCTCCTTTGTGACCAGGTTAATAGTGGAATTTGAAAATGATAACCCTCTTGTCCTTTGCAATAAATCAATGGGTATTGCAGAGCGTCATAAAACTTGTGTGTATCGGCTACCTGTTGCAACGTATCATCACGTGCTCGCAAGACAATGTCTCGTGAAGAAAATTGATCACCACTAATTACGGCTGCTATTTCGTTTATCAAAGGTGCATTGTAGCGCCTTTCATGCTCTCCTCGAGGGACCGATCTGCGTGAATGACGACTTTATAATCCTCTTCAGGTAGGTTTTCTATAGCAGTTTTAAATGTTTTGACTAAAATGTTACGTTCATGCAAGAATCTTTGAATTTTGAACACTGTGTCTCTCTCAACTCACTGGATAAATTGGCAGCGACGGTCTACCTGAATTTCTTCGTCACCCATAAAATAAATGTATGTTTATAAAAATAAACGCTTCCTAAATACTGAATTACACACAACACACACCCCGCACTCCTCCCCTCCTATCCCGCTCATTGGTCGAACGAAGGATGTGCGTCTCATGTACGCCCACACAAGCTGTGCCACTAAAGGCACGAAATAAAAGACGCGCTGTAGCCGACCTCTGAAATTACTCATCGCGAGCGCTCCGCGTGAGGACGTGTGTTAGATATTATTACTTATCGGAGTTTGTGTTCCTACGCGTGTCGAAAAAAAAAATGGTGCAGTGCAAAAAATGTAAACTGTTTTTATCAATGGCTAAGGACGAGGTATTAAAATGTAAAGGTGGATGTGAAAGTGTGTATCATAAGAAATGTGTGAGAAACTCGAAGCAATTCCTGCACTTTGACACTCCTCACACCGAAGTATGTGAGGAGTGTCAAAAGTCGAGCTCTAAAATACAATCACCGATCATCGACATAGATCCGCACAACATTACAGTAGAATCACTATTAGTAGAGGTGAACAAGAAATTGAAGGTCATATTCCAGGTCGAAAAAAACTTGATGAACTTGTGGAGACAGTAGATTTTATGCTGAGCAGTACCAAGAAATGCTGGAATTCAAAGACTGGGAAAATAAAATAAAAGCGTTAGAACAAAAGAACGTATACCTTGAGAAATGCAATGCTGCATTAGAGGAAAGAGTTGTTAGCTTGGAGAAGAAGGAAAAAGAAAAAAATGTTGAAATTGCATGCCTAATGAAGAACAAAGATAATGAAAATATAAAAGAGGTAGTCAAAGATGTTGCCATAAAGCTTAGCTTGAACCCAGAAGATATAGAAAGTGTCGAAAGAATGAGCCCAGCCCAGTTATAGTGAAGCTGCGGTCAAAGCAAGCTCGAGATCAATGGATGCAAAAAAGAAAAGTTCAACTAACCAATGGCGATGTGTATGGCAACGACAACAACATGCGTATATACATAAATGAAGATTTAACCAAAGGGACCAGAGTACTATTCTGGGAAACCAGGAATCAATTAAAGCAATTATATAAATTCATATGGACTCAAAACTCTAATATATTAGTCAAGAAAAGCGAGAAGGAAAAAATTATTCGCATAAGAACAGAAAGCAAAGAATAACGAAAACTAATTTAAGTCGCTACTCAATAACAACAAAAACTATATGCACCGCGTAACACACTATGTGATTTCAAGAACTTTAAAATTCGATAACCAAGACAGTGAATTGGATTTAAATGACATTGAATACACTAGATATCAGGATATAAACACCTGGTCTCAACAATTCTCGAATAATAATATAAATATAATTCATCTGAACATACGTTCTGTACGAAAACAATTCAACCAACTTCTTGCTTTATTATGCCACTGTATAACAAAAAGAACCCTAAATGTCATCATTCTCACAGAAGTAAACATAAAAAGCGAAGAAGTATCACTATATAAGATCCCTGGTTATGTGGTGTATTCTAACACTAGGGAGACAAGAAGAGGCGGTGGGATACTCATATTCGTGAGAGATGACTTATATTTTAACACAGAAAAACCACAAATACCAATATAATAATAAATCAATGGGTATTGCAGAGCGTCATAAAACTTGTGTGTATCAGCTACCCGTTGCAACGTATCATCACGTGCTCGCAAGACATTGTCTCGTGAACAAAATTGATCACCACTAATTACGGCTGCTATTTCGTTTATCAAAGGTGCATTGTAGCGCCTTTCATGCTCTCTTCGAGGGGTCCGATATGCGTGAATGACGACTTTATAATTCTCTTCAGGTAGGTTTTCTAAAGCAGTTTTAAATGTTTTGACTAAAATATTACGTTCATGCAAGAATCTTTGAATTTTGAACACTGTGTCTCTCTCAACTCCCTGGATAAATTGGCAGCGACGGTCTACCTCAATTTCTTCGTCACCCATAAAATATACTTGTAAAAATTTATGCTGTTCGTTTTCAGCTGGAAAAAGTGAACCTATTCTATGATAAATTTGCCCTTGCACCGTAAATGTAGGCGAAAATCCCGGCATTATTATTTCCGGTCAATTCCGAAGGACGTCATTTGAAAGCATGAGTTATATTTCCGGATCCTGTTTAAAAAGCGCCGTGACTCATTAGCATCATATAAAAAGAGAGTTTTCAAAGGTTCTTCTGGTTCCCCAAGTAACGGAAGAGACACTTTGCCATTGGAACAGCACATGCCTGCGGTCTCATCTTTCCATTTTAAAGCGCTGCAAAATCGACACGCCTTGTCCATCAGTCCGATAACAACTAACCTGTGATTTTTATAATCAATCAACGGATCATAATTGAATGCTGCGTTATTAAAAACCGACCAATTGTTTCTATGAAAATTTTGTCGACGTTCAGTTTGGAGCTGTGCATTTGCATCTCTTCGCGCCTGTGTCTGTTCTGGTGTTTCAGATGCCATTATAGTAGATTGACGTTCAGCTTGCTCAATGAGTTTATGTTGAGTTTCATCAGGTGTTTCCGCGGCTCTTAAGGCGGCCTGACGTTCCGCTTGTTCGAATAGCCTTTGCTGACTTTGAGCAGGTGTTTCAGTAGCTCTTAAAGTAGATTGACGCTCTGCCTGTTCAAGACGCCTTTGCTGACTTTGATCAGGTGTTTCAGTAGCTCTTAAAGTAGCTTGACGCTCTGCCTGTTCAAGACGCCTTTGCTGACTTTGAGCAGGTGTTTCAGTAGCTCTTAAAGTAGCTTGACGCTCTGCCTGTTCAAGACGCCTTCGCTGACTTTGAGAAGGTGTTTCAGAAGCTCTTAAAGTAGCTTGACGCTCTGCCTGTTCAAGACGCCTTTCCTGACTTTGAGAAGGTGTTTCGAAAGCTCTTAAAGCAGCCTGACGCTCTGTCTGTTCAAGACGCCTTTGCTGACGTTGTGAAGGTGTCTCAGATGCTCTAAAAGCAGCCTGACACTCTGCTTGTTCTTGCCTTCTCAGTTCAGCATCTTCTAAAGATTCTAGCGATCGAGCTAATCTTTTCGCTTGTGTTTGAGAATATACTCTTGAAAGGCTGGACTTACGTTTGCGAGGCATTATGAAGTAAGAAAAAAACTATTTATAAAAAAACGTTAAAATACCTAAAAGGAATTAAATTTCCTTTTAAATATTTTTTTTAAAAGCAAATCTAAAATATCTAAAAGGAATAAATATTCCTTTTAAATATTTTTTAAAATCAAAACAACAAAACCAATTCAAGACACAACACGAATCCGAAAACGATAGCCAAAAAAAATCGAATCAACTTAAACCAAATCACAAAACAAATCGCAGAAAACCGAAATCGAAAGCAGTAGTCAATATAAATGTAACCAACGAAAAAAGAATACACTATCTATACTATTAATATTCCTTTGAAATATTGTTAAACAACCTAAAACAACGAAAACCAATTCACGATTCTAAATAAACAAAATCCAAAATCAAAGCCAGAGTCTAAATATGTATAAAGGAATACCAACCAAATCAACAAAACCGATCCAAGAAAATACACAAATCCGAAAATGAAAGCCAATATAAATCCATTCAACCTTAACCAAATCACAAAGCAAATAACAAACAACCGCAATCGAAAGCAGGTAGTCGAATAAGCTACGAAATAGAAACAATTTAAGCGTATAGGTACCGTATGCACTATAAGTTGACGCGCGGCTCAGCGGCGGGAGTTAAGTACATGTCAGGAAACATTTCGTTACCGCGTTTTAAAAACCTAGTAACGACATCTAGCGGAATCAATTTATACTATGTATACGTTAGTTAATAAGAACGCTCAAAAATATTTTTCTTATAATTTTGCACAATTTTTTCTTATTGTAATACCGATTCATTCATAACCACATATAAGAACTGTATTCATTTCCGTTCAATAAATATTACTAAGGCTTATTAATAAGGCTTACTAAGAACTGTTTCTACCATTGTTAAGTAATAGTTAAGGGTGAAAGCGTGACAGGTGGTGATAGTATTTCTGATCCATACTTATAATCACGCCTGTAACCCTTGTGGGGTAGGCAGAGCATCAACGGATTACTTAATATCGTCTGCGAGGTTATCGCCTATTCTGTGAATTACGATGCACCAAAACGTATGAAGAAAATCAGCTGGTGAATTTTATGTTTTTATCGCTCTCTTCCCGGTCCTGCGTGGAAAAATACAGATCCATACATTTTTTATCTTAATTTTGGTAAAAGACATAATAATTCGAGCTTCCGAAACACCTTCTCAAAGTCAGGAAAGGCGTCTTGAACATGCAGAGCGTCAAGCTACTTTAAGAGCTTCTGAAAAACCTTCTCAAAGTCAGCGAAGGCGTCCTGAACAGGCAGAGCGTCAAGCTACTTTAAGAGCTACTGAAACACCTGCTCAAAGTCAGCAAAGGCGTCTTGAACAGGCAGAGCGTCAATCTACTTTAAGAGCTACTGAAACACCTGCTCAAAGTCAGCAAAGGCTATTCGAACAAGCGGAACACCTGATAAAACTCAACACAGACTCATTGAGCAAGCTGAACGTCAATCTACTATAAGGGCATCTGAAACACCAGAACAGACACAGGCGCGAAAAGATGCAAATGCATAGCTCCAAGCTGAACGTCGACAAAATTTTCAAAGAAACAATTGGTCGGTTTTTAATGACGCAGCATTCAATTATGATCCGTTGATTGATTATAAAAATCACAGGTTAGTTGTTATCGGACTGATGGACAAGGCGTGTCGATTTTGCAGCGCTTTAAAATGGAAAGATGAGACCGCAGGCATGTGCTCATGAGGAGGCTGAAGAGGCACTTTGCCAATGGCAAAGTGTCTCTTCCGTTACTTGGGGAACCAGAAGAACCTTTGAAAGCTCTCTTTTCATATGATGCTAATGAGTCACGGCGCTTTGTAAACAGGATCCGGAAATATAACTCATGTTTTCAAATGACGTCCTTCGGAGTTGACCGGGAAATAATAATGCCGGGATTTTCGCCTACATTTACGGTGCAAGGGCAAATTTATCATAGAATAGGTTCACTTTTTCCAGCTGAAAACGAACAGCATAAATTTTTACAAGTATTTTTTTTAATACCTTTATTCATATAAAATAAACGCATTAAAAATAATAATAAACATCGCCAAACTGTGCAACAGTTTGTTGGCGATAATGGCGCTCTTTTGTTATACATTAATATGTATTATTTGTTACATACATACTTATCTTAGGTATATTTATTACAATAAATATCTCTATCTTTAATTAATACTTATTATAGGTAGTACATTATACTTTCATAGGAATGTTTTCAGTCTTTTCAATGTTACAGTGCTTATGTCTTTGTTCTTATAAAATCTATTCTATTAAATATTAGCGGAGTTAAATATTGCCTAGTTCTCTTACCATAGTTTCTTATATGTGGTAACTTTACCTTCTCAACTTGCCTGGTACGATATTTATGCGTTATAGTTGTTTAAATTTATTTATTTTATATTGTTCTAAAGCAATTAGGTAATGTACCTTATCATGCACTGGAAGTATTTTACATATTAAATAATTTGTCATAATTTGTTTTACACTGTAATTTTACTTTTACTTACTAAATACTTAAGTAGTCTAATCTAAATGTTTTATACGATCTAACTGTGTTTTGAATGTTAGCCCATAACTGCTCAATCCATAATTGATTACCGAGTCAGCCAGTGCATAATATAGTACGTACAAGACTTTTCGATTCATGAAATTTTAGGTGAGAATCCACCCAGTATTGATTGCAATTTATTACACACACCATTGACGCAGTTTCCAGTTCATATTACTATCTACTGTTAGACCAAGTATCGGTATTTATCTACTACATCTATGTTTGTGCAGTGACAGTCAGCTTTATTGAGGTGTAGACACTGTATGTATGACCAATTATATTTATGTTTATTTTACCTGCTTAAAGACGTTACTGTGGGGTGAACTTATATACATAGCCTTTGTTTTGGATAAATTTATAATTATACCGTTATCATGTGCCCATTTAATTATGTTTTCTAAGTCATCCTGTATGTATTTTGTGCATCACTCAGTTATTGGTTGAGTACATTAGGCACATGTCGTCTGCATACATAACCGTTTTACAATGTTTTATCACATTAATGAAACTATTAACATGCATAATGTACCCAACTGGACCAAAACCGATCCGGTTGGTACTCAAGACTCACGCTACATCGTCCCCTGTTACTCCGTCTATCAATGTACATAAGGATCTATTTTGCAAATAGCATTTAAACCATCGGTTGATGGGACCCTGATACCACATTCATCCATCGCACGGTAGTACCTCGTGTTCCAGGGTACGAATGCCTTTATAATCAATAAAAGAGCAGCGACAAACTTACCTCATTGAGATTGTTGTTGATATAGTCAGTAAATTGCGCAAGCGCAGTGTCCGTGCTGGTCCGCGACGGAACCTGTGCTGCGCATCTGATATTATGTTATATTGCTCTAAGTAACAACTTATCTGATTCACTATTACTTTTTCTACTATTTTATTTATTACCGATAATATAGCAGCAATTGGTCTATAGTTACTATAGTCCATGTGGCCCCTGTTTATATATTGGTAGTATTATTGCTTTTTTAATATATCCGTAAACTCCCCCACCCACACTCATATTTATAAATTTAGCTAATACTGGGCTTATTTTTCTTTACCTACTTTATATCTTGTACTTTAATTTTGTCTAATCCGGTGCTATTAAAATCTAAATTATTTATATATTTTCTATCGTATACGCTCCTACCTTCTTAAAGTAAAAAGACTTATCACTTGGTTTTACATATAAAATTTATCTAAAAAATATTATCACAGTTATGCTTTTATTTTCTGTATTTCTGTGAACGTTTCAGAGAACTTATTGCAAATATTACACACTGCTAGTTTGACCTAAAGATTTTAAAATAACGTCATCTAAACCTGCGTTTAGGGCTTGCTCTATCCATTTATTTATGTTACACCATATTTTCTAAAATAATTTTACATTTTGTATCTCATTCTGCCTGTATTTATTCTTAGCTTTATCTATTAATTTATTAACCTTATTTCTATATCTCGTATATAAGTCTTTTATTCATATTCTTAGATGATTTCCAAACCCTGAACAGTAAGTCCCTATGTTCTATCTTTTACATAGTTCGTTATTAACCCATGGTTGCGTAATTCTTCTTTTCTTTGGTGTTTTTGTAACTTACACTTATCATATATATCTATAAAACCCTGTGTAATTTTTCATAATAAGTTAGGACAACCTGTTTCCATGACATCAGACCAATCAATTGTTTTTAAACTATTGCATACCATTTTTCGTCTAATATGGTTTGTATTTTACAATTATTATTGATGTTGAGACATTACCAGTTATTTTACGCTAATTCCAACCATATAGTGATCCGATATGGCAGTTAGCAATTGCGCGCACGCGTCTAGCAGCCGTCCGCGGCTCGCCCGCACGCACACATGTTAATATTCGAGGAATTCACTCGGCCATCCACGACGCCGCGTCTCTGACGTAGGTATTGCACTTTTGAGGCTGTTTTCACACAACATGTGTTTGTAGCACATAAACTCGTATTTGCACCTTGCGATATATCAATGTTGATATCTCCAATTAAAATTATTTCTTCTGAGGATGAAATATTTTTCAGTATTGTATCCAGTTCTGTGATAAAACTAACTTATTTGAGTTTGGTGGTCTGTATATAGCCAATATATGTATAGTTTTACTTTCAGTTTTAGTTTTCCATGAATTATCTCTGTTGCTTTATTGGTATTTGTGGTTTCTGTGTTAAAATATAAGTCATCTCACGAATATGAGTATCCCACCGCCTCTTCTTGTCTCCCTAGTGTTAGAATACACCACAACCAGGGATCTTATATAGTGATATATTCTTCGCTTTTATGTTTACTTCTGTGAGAATGATGACATTTAGGTTCTTTTTTATACAGTGGCATAATAAAGCAAGTTGGTTGAATTGTTTTCGTACAGAACGTATGTTCAGATGAATTATATTTATATTATTATTCGAGAATTGTTGAGACCAGGTGTTTATATCCTGATATCTAGTGTATTCAATGTCATTTAAATCCAATTCACTGTCTTGGTTATCGAATTTTAAAGTTCTTGAAATCACATAGTGTGTTACGCGGTGCATATAGTTTTTGTTGTTATTGAGTAGCGACTTAAATTAGTTTTCGTTATTCTTATTATGTTTTTCGCGCAAGACTTTAATATCGCTTTCTGTTCTTATGCGAATAATTTTTTCCTTCTCGCTTTTCTTGACTAATATATTAGAGTTTTGAGTCCATGAATTATATATAATTGCTTTTAATTGATTCCTGGTTTCCCAGAATAGTACTCTGGTCCCTAAATCTTCATTTATGTATATACGCATGTTGTTGTCGTTGCCATACACATCGCCATTGGTTAGTTGAACTTTTCTTTTTGCATCCATTGATCTCGAGCTTGCTTTGACCGCAGCTTCACTATAACTGGCTTGGTCGTTCTATTCTCGTCTTTATTGTGGTTGTTGGGCTCATTTCTTTCGACACTTTATATCTTCTGGGTTCAAGCTAAGCTTTATGGCAACATCTTTGACTACCTCTTTATATTTTTTCATTATCTTTGTTCTTCATTAGGCATGCAATTTCAACATTTTTTTCTTTTCCTTCTTCTAAGCTAACAACTCTTTCCTCTAATGCAGCATTGCATTTCAAGGTATACGTTCTTTGTTCTAACGCTTTTTATTTTATTTCAGTCTTTTGAATTCCAGCATTTCTTGTACTGCTCAGCATAAAATCTACTGTCTCCACAAGTTCATCAAGTTTTTTCGACCTGGAATATGACCTTCAATTTTTGTTCACCTCTACTAATAGTGATTCTACTGTAATGCGGATCTATGTCGATGATCGGTGATTGTATTTTAGAGTTGACTTTGACACCACATACCGTGAGGAGTGTCAGCGCAGGAATTGCTTCGAGTTTCACATTTATGATGACACACTTTCACATCCACCTTTACATTTTAATACCGTCCTTAGCCATTGATAAAAAACAGTTTACATTTTTGCACTGCACCATTTTTTTTCGACACGCGTAGGAACACAAACCCGATAAGTAATAATATCTAACATTACGTCCTCACGCGGAGCGCTCGCGATGAGTAACTGAGGTCGGCTACAGCGTCTTTATTTCAGCCTTAGTGGCACAGCTTGTGTGGGTACATGAGACGCAATCCTTCCTGTCTGACCAATGAGCGGGATAGAGGAGGAGTGGGGTGTGTGTTGTGTGTAATTCAGTATTTAGGAAGCGTTTATTTTATAAACATACATTTATTTTATGGGTGACGAAGAAATTCAGGTAGACCGTCGCTGCCAATTTATCCAGTGAGTTGAGAGAGACAGTGTTCAAAATTCAAAGATTCTTGCATGAACGTAACATTTTAGTCAAAACATTTAAAACTGCAGAAAACCTACCAAGAGATTATAAAGTCGTCATTCACGCAGATCGGTCCTCGAGGAGAGCATGAAAGGCGCCAATGCACCTTTGATAAACGAAATAGCAGCCGTAATTAGTGGTGATCAATTTTCTTCACGAGACATTGTCTTGCGAGCACGTGATGACATGCTGCATGATATACAAGTTTTACGCTCTGCAATACCCATTGATTTATTGCAAAGGACAAGAGGGTTATCATTTTCAAATTCACCTCATTAACCCGGTCACAAAGGAGCCTACCCGAACAAAAAGTATCATGTATGGATTTTTATGCGTATCATATGATGTTGTGAGAAAATGATTTTAACCTCTTAGCCCGGTGTAGACAATTATTTCATAAAATTTTGTAGACATATATGTGAAGGTAGAAAGTAAACGTCTCCGTTATATATCTTTAAATCAAAAAGCTGCGCGTTGAGAATTATATACATTTACAAGATGCAGTTTCTAGCGACGCCAATGTAAACCCCAGAGATTTAGGTAAATGGTAATTCTGCCCTCATCATTCGTTAACAGTCCCGCTACCTATGAGATACACACGACGCATTCATCTGTCACGTACGAACTTACGGAAGACCTGATCTGTTACTTTTACTTGCAATCCCACATGGAAAGAAATAACTGAGGAGCTAATGCCGGCCAAAAGTACTGACAGACACGATTTAGTTAGAGTATTTAGATTAAAAGTACAAAAATTAATGTATGTAATTAACAAAGGTAAAATTTTCGGAGAGGTGAAGTGCTTCATGTATTCAATTGAATGGCAAAAAAGAGGATTACCGCATGCCCACATTCTAATATGGCTTAAAGAGAAGTTGCGGCCCAGACAAATAGACGACATAATAAGCGCCGAGATTCCGGATCCTGAACAAGATAAAGAATTGTATGATACCATCGTCCGAAATATGATTCACGGTCCATGGAGCACGAAATTCAATATCGCCATGTATGAAAGAAGGAAATGTACAAAGAAATTCCCTAAACAGCTATTAAAAGAAACAGTGTACAATGACAATGGCTACCCTTTATACAGACGCAGAGCTCCTGAAGATGGTGGCAGGAAAGTTACAATCAAATCTCGCTCTAGAGCGTTCGAAACCTTAGATAACAGCTGGATTGTCCCGTATTCGCCCATTCTATTTAAAATGTTTAATGCCCACATTAATGTAGAAGCATGTAGCTCTGTCCGCGCAATCAAGTATATCTGTAAGTACATAAATAAAGGAAGCGATCAAGCAATATTTAATCTCAGGAGTGAAGGTGAGGCAAATCCCGTTAATGAAGACCTTTCAAGCAGGGCGTTATGTCAGCAGTAACGAGGCAGCGTGGCATCTCCTTGGCTTCCCTTTACACGAAAGGCACCCAACAGTTACTCACCTTGCTGCACTTAGAAATGGAGAGTGTATATTTCACTGAAAGAAATTTCCAAGAAAGAATTGCATCACCGCCAAAACCACTAACAGCCTTCTTTCAACTTTGTCAAACCGACCCTTTTCAAAACGTTGTTATATTCTGAAGTCCCCGCTATTATACTTGGAACACATCTAGGAAGGAAACGTATTCAAGGCGCGCCTGTTGCAAATTGGCCCGGTGTAAAGTCATCAGATGCCCTTGGTCGTGTATAGCGTCCATGTAACTAATTTTGAATGTTTCTGCCACATTGCTGCTGCACCATGTTCGGGGTCCACAGGATATAAAGACCTTAAAACTGTCAACGGTCAGAATGCAACTAGAGAAGCATGTGAAGCTCTGCATCTTTTAGAAAACGATAATCACTGGGATGAAACCATGGAGGAAGCTGTGCAGTGCCAGTCACCAGCCAAAATTAGGGATCTTTATGCAACTCTCATATCATCTTGCGGGCTATCTAATGCACATAAATGTGGGACAAATATAAAGAGTACATGGCGGAAGATATTTTATGAAGGTTACAGCAGACATATGAACATGACATACAATGAACACATTTATAATGAAGCACTTGGAAAATTGAAGATAAAGTAATGGCAATGGTAGGCAAAAATTAAGCGACTTTGGAATGATACGCCTCAGCGAACAACAGAAAATGAACTATGATGAAATTATACGAAACAAACTACGATATACCAGCTTTGCAACAGCAAGTAGCCGAATTTGTACCCTGCTTGTTTACCGAACAAAACGAGTTTTGACAAAGTATTAGGACAAATTGAATCTGGAATGGTGCATTTTTCTTTTAGATGCCCCTGGAGGAACGTGATTATTATTAGCGCAAGTACGGAAAGATAAAACATTGCTGTGGCTGTAGCTTCCTTCGGTATAGCCGCTGCTAAGCGGAGGCCGCACTGCACATTCTGTTTTAAAACTCCTCAAATCTAGCCCAGGAAGAATCGCCGATCTGCAACTTTAGCAAAAAATAAGCACGAGGTATAATGCTACGACAATGCAAACTTTTAGTGTGGGACGAAAGTACAATGTCGCATAAAAAAGCTGTAGAAGCACTAAATCAAACGCTCCAGGATTTGCGCAGCAATACCGATGTAATGGGAAGAATGGTGGTTTTACTGGCTGGTGACTTTCGCCAAACTTTACTTGTCATTCAAAAGGCCACACCTGCAGATGAAATTAAAGCATGCCTCAAGTCGTCTATTTTATGGAACAAGGTGACAAAATTCAGTTTCAGGAAACTATGCTGACACAATATTAAAAATTGGCGATGGGCGGTTGGAAACGGATGCTGAGGGCTGCGTTAAATTGACGAGAGATTTTTGTAATTTAGTACAGAGTCATTCCGAATTAATTGCGAGCGTTTATTCAGATTTAACGAACAACATGCATGAAGACAAATGGTTATGTGAAAGGGCGATTCTTGCACCAAAAATGAGAGCGTTAACAAAATAAATTCAGATATATTAAGCGAAGTAGCAGGAGAAATAATAGAGTATTTGTCAGTAGACACAGTTATGGACACAGAACAGAGCACTTTATATCCTGTAGAGTTTCTAAATTCTCTAGAGTTGTTGCAGGTGTGCCCTCACATAAGCTTCAATTAAAATAACGTCATCTAAACGTTTTTAGGCACCTATCCATTTATTTATGTTACACCATATTTTCTAAAATAATTTTACATTTTGTATCATTCTGCCTGTATTTATTCTTAGCTTTATCTATTAATTTATTAACCTTATTTCTATATCTCATACATAAGTCTTTTATTCATATTCTTGGGGATGATTTCCAAACCCTGAACAATAAGTCCTATGTTCTATCTTTTTCATTGTTATTAACCCATGGTTGCGTAATTCTCTTTTCTTTGGTGTTTCTGTAACTTTACTTATCATATATATCTATAAAACCCTGTGTAATTCACAATAAGTTAGGACAACTCGTTTCCATGACATCAGACCAATCAATTGTTTTTAAACTATTGCCATTTTCGTCTAATATGGTTTGTATTTTACAATTATTATTGATGTTGGAACATTACCAGTTATTTTACGCTAATTCCAACCATATAGTATGGTACCAAGTTAGCAATTGCGCGCGCGTCTAGCAGCCGTCCGCGGCTCGCGCTTACGCACGTTTAATATGTTCGAGAATTCCTCGGCCATCACGATCGCTTCGCGTTATCTCTGACGTAGGTATTGCACTTTGTAGCCGTTTTCACACAACATGTGTTTTGTAGGCACATAAACTCGTATTTGCATATATCAATGTTGATATCTCCAATTAAAATTATTTCTTCTGAGGATGATATTTTTCAGTATTGTATCCAGTTCTGTGATAAAACTAACTTATTTGAGTTTGGTGGTCTGTATATAGCCAATATATGTATAGTTTACTTTCAGTTTTAGTTTCCATGAATTATCTCTGTTGCTTTTATTGGTATTTGTGGTTTTCTGTGTTAAAATATAAGTCATCTCACGAATGAGTATCCACCGCCTCTTCTTGTCTCCCTAGTGTTAGAATACCACAACCAGGGATCTTATATAGTGATACTTCTTCGCTTTTATGTTTACTTCTGTGAGAATGATGACATTTAGGTTCTTTTGTTATACAGTGGCATAATAAAGCAAGTTGGTTGAATTGTTTTCATACAGAACGTATGTTCAGATGAATTATATTTATATTATTATTCGAGAATTGTTGAGACCAGGTGTTTATATCCTGATATCTAGTGTATTCAATGTCATTTAAATCCAATTCACTGTCTTGGTTATCGAATTTTAAAGTTCTTGAAATCACATAGTGTGTTACACGGTGCATATAGTTTTGTTGTTATTAGTGCGACTTAAATTAGTTTTCGTTATTCTTATTATGTTTTTCGCGCAAGACTTTAATATCGCTTTCTGTTCTTATGCGAATAATTTTCCTTCTCCTTTTCTTGACTAATATATTAGAGTTTTGAGTCCATATGAATTTATATAATTGCTTTAATTGATTCCTGGTTTCCCAGAATAGTACTCTGGTCCCTTTGGTTAAATCTTCATTTATGTATATACGCATGTTGTTGTCGTTGCCATACATCGCCATTGGTTAGTTGAACTTTTCTTTTTGCATCCATTGATCTCGAGCTTGCGACCGCAGCTTCACTATAACTGGGCGGTCGTTCTATTCTCGTCTTTTGTGGTTGTTGGGCTCATTCTTTCGACACTTTCTATATCTTCTGGGTTCAAAAGCTTTATGGCAACATCTTTGACTACCTCTTTTATATTTTCATTATCTTTGTTCTTCATTAGGCATGCAATTTCAACATTTTTCTTTTCCTTCTTCTCCAAGCTAACAACTCTTTCCTCTAATGCAGCATTGCATTTCTCCAAGGTATACGTTCTTTTGTTCTAACGCTTTTTATTTTATTTTCCAGTCTTTTTAATTCAGCATTTCTTGGTACTGCTCAGCATAAAATCTACTGTCTCCACAAGTTCATCAAGTTTTTTTTCGACCTGGAATATGACCTTCAATTTCTTGTTCACCTCTACTAATAGTGATTCTACTGTAATGTTGTGCGGATCTATGTCGATGATCGGTGATTGTATTTTAGAGCTCGACTTTTGACACTCCTCACATACTTCGGTGTGAGGGTGTAAAGTCACAGGAATGCTAGTTTCTCACACATTTCTTATGATACACTTTCACATCCACCTTTACATTTTAATACCTCGTCCTTAGCCATTGATAAAACAGTTTACATTTTTACTGCACCATTTTTTTTCGACACGCGTAGAACACAAACTCCGATAATAATATCTAACGTCCTCACGCGGAGCTCGATGAGTAATTTCAGAGGTCGGCTACAGCGCGTCTTTTATTTCGTGCCTTTAGTGGCACAGCGTGTGGGCGTACATGAGACGCATCCTTCGTTCGACCAATGAGCGGGATAGGAGGGAGGTGCGGGGTGTGTGTTGTGTGTTCAGTATTTAGGGCGTTTATTTTATAAACATACATTTATTTTATGGGTGACGAAGAAATTCAGGTAGACCGTCGCTGCCAATTTATCCAGTGAGTTGAGAGAGACACAGTGTTCAAAATTAAAGATTCTTGCATGAACGTAACATTTTAGTCAAAACATTTAAAACTGCTATAGAAAACCTACCTGAAGAGTTATAAAGTCGTCATTCACGCAGATCGGTCCCTCGAGGAGAGCATGAAAGGCGCTACAATGCACCTTTGATAAACGAAATAGCAGCCGTAATTAGTGATCAATTTTCTTCACGAGACATTGTCTTGCGAGCACGTGATGATACGTTGCAACAGGTAGCCGATACACAGTTTTATGACGCTCTGCAATACCCATTGATTTATTGCAAAGGACAAGAGGTTATCATTTTCAAATTCCACTCATTAACCCGGTCACAAAGGAGCCTACTCCGAACAAAAAGTATCATGTATGGATTTTTATGCGTATCATATGATGTTGCGAAAAATGATTTTAACCTCTTAGCCCGGTGTAGACAATTATTTCATAAAATTTTGGTGAACATATATGTGAGGTGAAAGTAAACGTCTCCGTTATATATCTTTAAATCAAAAAGCTGCGCGTTGAGAATTATATACATTTACAAGATGCAGTTTCTAGCGACGCAATGTAAACCCCAGAGATTTAGGTAAAATGGTAATCTGCCCTCATCATTCGTTAACAGTCCCGCTACCTACAGGTACACACAAGACGTTCGCCTACGTACGAACTTACGGAACCTGATCTCTTTGTTACTTTTACGCAATCCCATGGAAAGAAATAACCGAGGAGCTAATGCCGGGCAAAAAAGTACTGACAGACACGATTTAGTTGCTAGAGTATTTAGATTAAAAGTACAAAAATAATAGTATGTAATTAACAAAGGAAAATTTTCGGAGAGGTGCAGTGCTTCATGTATTCAATTGAATGGCAAAAAGAGGATTACCGCACATTCTAATATGGCTTAAAGAAGTTGCAGCCCAGACAAAGACGACATAATAAGCGCCGAGATTCGGATCCTGAACAAGATAAAGAATTGTATGATACCATCGTCCGAAATATGATTCACGGTCCATGTGGAGCACGAAATTCAATATCGCCATGTATGAAAGAAGGAAAATGTACAAAGAAATTCCCTAAACAGCTATTAAAAGAAACAGTGCTGACAATGGCTACCCTTTATACAGACGCAGAGCTCCCGAAGATGGCAGGAAAGTTACAATCAAATCTCGCTCTGGAGCGTTCAGAAACCTGATAACAGCTGGATTGTCCCGTATTCGCCCATTCTATGTAAAATGTTTAATGCCCACATTAATGTAGAAGCATGTAGCTCTGTCCGCGCAATCAAGTATATCTGTAAGTACATAAATAAAGGCAACCAAGCAATATTTTTAATCTCAGGAGTGAAGGTGAGGCAAATCCTTAATGAAGTACAGACCTTTCAAGCAGGGCGTTATGTCAGCAGTAAGAGCGTGGCGTCTCCTTGGCTTCCTTTACACGAAAGGCACCCAACAGTTACTCACCTTGCTGTGCACTTAGAAAATGGAGCGTGTATATTTCACCGAAATTTCAAGAAAGAATTGCATCACCGCCAAAACTACACTAACAGCCTTTTTGTTAAAACCGACCTTTTCAAAAACGTTGTTATATTCTGAAGTCCCTATTATACTTGGACACATCTAGGAAGGTGGAAACGCCGTATTCAAGGCGCGCCTGTTGCAAATTGGCCCGGTGTAAAGTCATCAGATGCCCTTGGTCGCGTGTAGCGTCCATGTAACTAATTTTGAATGTTTCTGCTTACGATTGCTGCTGCACCATGTTCGGGGTCCTACAGGATATAAAGACCTTAAAACTGTCAACGGTCAGAATGCAACTTATAGAAGCATGTGCTCATCTTTTAGAAAACGATAATCACTGGGATGAAACCATGGAGAAGCTGTGCAGTGCCAGTCACCAGCCAAATTAGGGATCTTTATGCAACTCTCATATCATCTTGCGGGCTATCTAATGCACATAAATTGTGGGACAAATATAAAGTACATGGCGGAAGATATTTTGCGAAGGTTACAGCAGACATACGCGAACATGACATACAATGAACACATTTATAATGAAGCACTTGGAAAAATTGAAGATAAAGTAATGGCAATGGTAGGCAAAAATTAAACTTTGGAATGATACGCCCTCAGCGAACAACAGAAAATGAACTAAGTGATGAAATTATACGTGAAACAAACTACGATATACCAGCTTTAACAACAAGTAGCCGAATTTGTACCCTTTACCGAACAAAACGAGTTTTTGACAAAGTATTAGGACAAATTGAATCTGGAAATGGTGCACTTTTCTTTTTAGATGCCCCTGGAGGAACGTGATTATTATTAGCGCAAGTACGGAAAGATAAAAACATTGCTGTGGCCGTAGCTTCCTTCGGTATAGCCGCCACGCTGCTAAGCGGAGGCCGCACTGCACATTCTGTTTTAAAACTCCCTCTAAATCTAGCCCAGGAAGAATCGCCGATCTGCAACTTTAGCAAAAATAGTGCACGAGGTATAATGCTACGACAATGCAAACTTTTAGTGTGGGACGAAAGTACAATGTCGCATAAAAAAGCTGTAGAAGCACTAAATCAAACGCTCCAGGATTTGCGCAGCAATACCGATGTAATGGGAAGAATGGTGGTTTTACTGGCTGGTGACTTTCGCCAAACTTTACTTGTCATTCAAAAGGCCACACCTGCAGATGAAATTAAAGCATGCCTCAAGTCGTCTATTTTATGGAACAAGGTGACAAAATTCAGTTTCAGGAAACTATGCTGACACAATATTAAAAATTGGCGATGGGCGGTTGGAAACGGATGCTGAGGGCTGCGTTAAATTGACGAGAGATTTTTGTAATTTAGTACAGAGTCATTCCGAATTAATTGCGAGCGTTTATTCAGATTTAACGAACAACATGCATGAAGACAAATGGTTATGTGAAAGGGCGATTCTTGCACCAAAAAATGAGAGCGTTAACAAAATAAATTCAGATATATTAAGCGAAGTAGCAGGAGAAATAACAGAGTATTTGTCAGTAGACACAGTTATGGACACAGAACAGAGCACTTTATATCCCGTAGAGTTTCTAAATTCTCTAGAGTTGTCAGGTGTGCCCTCACATAAGCTTCAATTAAAATTAGGTGTCCCAGTCATGCTAATGCGAAATTTAGATGCTCCTCGGTTATGTAACGGGACAAGGCTGCGTGTGACACATCTTGGACGGAACATAATCAGTGCTATTGACAGGCGTAGGAAAAGGTGAAAATGTTATTATACTACGGATCCCTATAATTCCCACAGATCTTCCTTTTCAATTCAAAAGGTTGCAGTTCCCTATTAAGCTCAGTTTAGCAATGACAACTAATAATAAATCGCAAGGGCAAACGTTACAGGTAGCGGGGGTCAACTTAGAAAATTGCTTCTCTCATGGTCAGCTGTATGTAGCATGTTCCCGTGTGTCAAATGCCCAGAATCTCATTCTTTCCCCGAATGGAAAAACATATAACATTATGTACAGTAGCGTCTTAAAATAGTGTTCAGTTAGTTTTTCCAAAACTCCCACAATCAATTAATCAGAATTCCACAGATCTTCCTTTCAATTAAAAATTTCCTATTTAGCTCAGTTTCTTTTCAATTCCAAATGCTGCACCTCTGACGGACCTATTAAGCTCAGTTTTCCTTTCAACTCAAAGGCTGCATCTCTGACGGATCTTTATTTGGCTCAGTTTCCTTTCAATTCAGAAAACTGCATCTCTGACGAATCAATTTAGCTCAGTTTCTTTTCAAAAGTCTGCATCCCTGACGGATAATTATGCTCAGTTTCCTTTAATTAAAAAAATATCCCATTTCCATTTGAAATAAACAGGCTATTTTCATGCTTTCCTATACGCTGCGTTTCAAAACATTTAAATAGGCTGACGAATCAATTTTGCTCAGTTTCCTTTTAATGGCTGCATCTCTGACAAATCTATAAAACTCAGTTTTCTTTCAATTCAAAAAGCAATGGATAGTTCATTTCCCAGTGACCATGCGGGCGAAGCCGCGGGTAACAGCTAGTTTATATTTATACAAGTAAGCGTTGTTACCGCCATGACCAGAAAACAGATGTGTAATTAAATTATTCATCTTTATATTTTTTATTACCTTATAAGCAATTACAACATTAGGAAAAAAGGTCTTGGTTGTTGTGCTGGTTGTTGATTCTTCATATTTTCTTTGCCAAATTTGTAAAGTTGTGTTTCTGGTGAGGCGCTTTGCGTACGACAGTGGGAATTTATCATATTCCGGTCTTTGCTTGCTTTTAGTGGCAGCTCGTTTGGCTAGTTCGTCAGCTCTTTCATTGCCCTGGATTCCACAGTGTGCCTTGATCCAGAACAGTAGGATTTTCTTTTGTTTATCCTCGATGTTTTTTATCGCGTCTCGAATTTTAGAGGCAATTGGGTTGGGACAGGTTAGGTTAGGTCCCCTGAACGGGTTCCACCTTGTCGTGGCGGGGGGCTTGTAGCCGTGGCAGTCACCCCGGTGAACAAAGAGGAACCTTGGCTGGCCTGAGTGTAGGGCCGGCCTGGAGGTGACCACCTGTGTGGGCTCGGCGAGCACACTGGATGTGTGTGGGGCTGCTGCGGAGGGGTTGGTCCGCCCCTTACCGCTGCAACCGAGGTGGAGTCGCGGAGGAAGAGGAGTGTTGGTGGCGTGCGCCACTCGCCCTATCCTCCGCGACTCAGACGGGGCCACCGTTGATGCGGTGGTGGTGGGGCCGCGGGAGGAGAGGAGTGTCGGCTATTGCGAGGCGCCGCTCTCCTACCCTCCGCGGCCGAAACTTGGTTGGCGGCGGAGCCAAGACCAGATTCGCCGCTGGGGCCGCGAAAAGGCGCTACTAAGCGCTCTTCCGGCCCCATGAATGGGTCCAGGGCGAGGTTTGGGAAGTCCCCCCCTCTTCGATGGACCCGAGGCGGAGGCGCAAGCGGGTGTCAGCGCGCGCCTCTGAGGCGATGCACAGGGTAGTCGAACACCTCATACCCTGCAGAAGACGAGGCCTGGACAGACCGGGCCAGCACTAGTGTGGGGCTGCGGAAGAATTTGGTTCCCGCGGCCCCGCGCAATGCGAGAGACACCAGGGTGGTTTTAGCCGGTAAGTCCGGCACGCCCTCCGCCTTTCCCAGGCGGAGGTGGTCCATGATTTCCCCGAAAAAAAAAAAAGGTTAGGTTAGGTTCCCCCGAACGGGTTCCCGCTTTGTCGTGGCGGGGGGGCTTAGTAGCCGTGGCTTGGTCACCCACGGTGAACAAATAGGAACCCCTTGGCTGGCCCGGGGTGTAGGGCCGGCCCGATGTGGTTACTCCGTGTGGGCGCGTGTCGGCTGGTGTCTGCGCGCGCCTCTGAGGCGATGCATGGGGTAGTTGAACACCTCACTACCCCGTGCAGGAGACAGGCCCGATGAACCAGGCCAGCACTAGTGTGGGGCTGTGGAAGAATTTGATTCCCGCGGCCCCGCGCGCACGTGCGAGGAGACACCGGGGTGGTTTTAGCCGGTAAGAGTCTGGCACGCCCCTCCGCCTTTCCCCAGGTGGAGGTAGTCCATGAGGAATTCCCCTCGCAAAAAAAAAGTTTAGGTTAGGTTAGGTTCCCCCTCGAACGGGTTCCTGCTTTGTCGTGGCGGGGGGGCTTAGTAGCCGTGGCTTGGTCACCCACGGTGAACTAAGAGGAACCCCTTGGCTGGCCCGGGGTGTAGGGCCGGCCCGAGGTGGCCACTCCTTGTGGGCTTGGTGAGCCCACTTCGGATGTGTCGGTGGGCTGCTGCGGAAGGGGTTGGTCCGCTCCCCTTACCGCTGCAGCCGAGGTGGAGTCGCGGAGGAAGAGGAGTGTTGGTATGGCGATGCGCCACTTGCCCTAGTCCAGGGGCGAGGGACTTGTGGAAGTCCCCGCCCCCCCTATTCGATGGCCCCGAGGCGGAGGCGCGTGCGGGTGTCAGCGCGCGCCTCTGGGCGATGCACGGGTAGTTGAACACCTCACTACCCCGTGCAGGAGACGAGGCCCGGACAGACCGGGCCAGCACTAGTGTGGGGCTGCGGAAGAATTTGGATTCCCGCGGCCCCACGTGCACGTGCAAGGAGGCACCGTGGTGGTTTTAGCCGGTAAGAGTCCGGCAAGCCCCTCCGCCTTTCCCCAGTCGGAGGTAGTCCATGAGGATTTCCCCCCGCAAAAAAAAAGGTTAGTTTAGGTTAGGTTCCCGTGTGGAGTTGCCAGAGCTCCCATTGGGCGCGTCCCCAGGTGGCGGATGGGGGAACACCACCCAGATATGGGTGGTAGCGGGTAACCGCCGCGGACCAAAACTGGCCGGGGTTGGGCGTCCCCATGGTTCTATTAGGACTAGAAACGCCCGGAGCTTAATGCCCTAAGAGCTGGGCCTTCACAGGCTTATCGTTGCTCCCGGTATTGCTCTTTGATTAGAGCGGACAGGGGATGCAACACACGCGGCGATGTGCCAAGTGCACCAATGCTGGGTGACGCCGCGCGGTATTGTGCCAAGCGCACCGATTCCGGGCGACCTCTGTGCGGCGATGTGCCAAGCGCACCTATGCCGGACAACCCGTAAGCCCACTAGGGCCCGGGGGCCCCTGCAGGGCCGCGAGGAAGACAACCTCTTCAAAAATAACCCTAATCCTAAGGTCTAAGGTGCCGATGGGATGAATGGCTGGGGGGGAGCCCAGTCCCAAGCCTACGGGAGAGGGGATTCAGGGACTACACCCTGTAAATAAAATGAAAACTATGAGATGCAGTGCGACAAGAAAAATACTCCCCAGGGTGGTCCTGTCAACCCTGTTGTTGGCGGGGAATCCACCCCCAGTAGCCTAACTAGGCTCTGTGGCAGCCCCAACGTATCTGGGGGCAATCCGCTGCATTGCGGTGATGCGCCAGCGTTAACCGCGGGCCCCATAACAACAGTGGGCCAAATTCAAAAAGAAGGAGCCGTGTCGGAAATACCAACAATATCGACACGAGACAAGCGTGGGCGTTTTAAGCGACCTAACACCACGAGCAGTCAGGCCGGTGAGAGCGCTGCTGATGGTGGGTCTGATGGTTTGTTCGTGTCGCTCATCGGTAGGAGGTCGGAAACAGGCGAAGCCTCCAGTACGTCGGTTGTGGCGGCTAAATTCACGGCAGTCCCAGTTGCAGCCTTTGGAGGAGAGAGTGCGACAGGGGCTGAAACAGAAGAAGACCTGTATGATCCTTCCATAACTTCCACTAACACCAGGGCAAAGAAGAACCTTCCGGGCCCGGAAACGTTAGCCCGCGAAATGCGTTCTCATGGAGACGTAGAACTCGGTCAGGAAATTGATTTCCACCTCCAGATACTAGAAAAATTTGCCGATCGATCCCGTAATCTCAAAGGAGAGTATGTGCGTGGCATAAGATTGGCTGTACGTAAAATCAAAGCTGCGACAGAAGAACTCGCGCGAAGGACCGACTCAAATGATAACGTCGCCAGGCTGGAGAGAGAGAACACAGAGTTGCGTTCCCAGCTTACCAGTCTTTCGACTAAGACGGAAAGACTTACACAAGAAATTAGCCACCTCCGCAAACAAATGCAGGAACGGTCTACCTTGCCAACACAGCTAGTACCTGCTGCATCCAAACCTAGGAGCGGGAAAGAGGAGCTCATGGCAGACATTGGGGCTCTAATTGACAGGAAGCTGGCAGCATTCCAAGCTAGATTGATTCCTGATAGGGCATCAACCAACCAGCAGCTGACACCGCGGGAACAGCTGCCAGCGTCAAAGAGAGCAGGACGTCGCAGCCACTACCATCACCACCGCAGCCAAAAAAGAAAAAGAAGCGAACCGCCACAGCCGCACAACTCGCCACCGCCGATGGTAAGCTCATGGGCGGACGTGGCAAGTAGGCCAAATCAAATGCGGTCTACAGAAGTGGCGAATCCTCTCCCTTCTCCAAGAAGGAGAAAAAAGAGAAGGAAAACTGAAATACGTACGCCAGCATCGGCGGCAGTTACAGTGACGTTGCCTAAGGATTCTGTACTCACATATGCCAATGTAATGGGGGAGGCAAAGGCCAGGATCCAATTTGCAGAGTTGGGAATCGAGTCCAATCGCCAAAAGCGAGCTGTAACAGGGAGTTTACTTCTCGAGATTGCGGGACATGATTGCAACTCAAAGGCGGATAAGCTGGCAGCGAAACTACGCGAGGTCTTCTCTGATCTGAACGTCCGAATTAGTCGCCCAATTAAAATGCGCGACGTTCGACTGAGAGACCTTGACGACGCTGTCAGCACCTGTGAGATAACAGCCGCGATCGCCGAGTTGGGCGGTTGTTCGGTAGACGACATCAAAGTTGGGGACGTCAACCGAACCCCCACCAGCATGGGGACCCGGGGGTGCCCGGTAACGGCGGTCCGAAAAATAATGTAATTTAATGAGTATATGTAATAAATATATAATAAATGTAATTTAACAGTGCTGGCTCATTTTCCACCCCTTGATATACTGGCGGATATGGATGCGAGGGTGTACAACCGAATCCGCATCCTCCGTCAGAGAGGTGGCAGTGAGCCAGATAAGGCGCTCGAGTCTATAAAACGGCAGGAGCGCCAGAACGCTTTGGCGATATGGCGCACTTGACTCAACGAGGAGCGCTATGCCCGCAAACGCGTTATCGGCGCAATCCTGCCGGTCTTCGAAGCCTGGATGCAGCAACGAGTAGGAAGACTCACCTACAGACGTACACAGATAATTACCGGGCACGGGTGCTTCGGTGATTATCTGTGTAATATCGGACGCGAAGCGACGGCGAACTGCTTCCGATGCAGTGGACAGGACCAGGACTCCGCATCCCATACGCTGGCGGTATGTCCAGCGGGAACGGGAGCGAATGATCCTGGCAAACCGGGTCGGTCGGACCTCTCCTGCCAGCAGTCGTGTCGGCGATTTTGAGCGGGGACTCGGCGTGGAGGCCGTAGCCACCTTCTGTGAGTCCGTAATGGTCAGAGGAGGCTGCTGAGCGGGATCGGAGGACAGATCACGATGCGGCGAAGGTGGAACACCATGGGGTTTTAGTCGGTGCAGTCCGACATAACCGTCCTTGCCCCGCGAGGCGGATATGCGTAGGCATTTCCCCATGAAAAAAAAAGGTTAAGTTAGGTTGGGTTCCCCGAACGGGTCCCGCCTTGTCGTGGCGGGGGCTTGTATGGCGGTCACCCACGGTGAACAAGAGGAACCTTGGCTGGCCCGGGGTGTAGGGCCGGCCCGGGTGGCCACTCGTGGGCTTGGTGAGCCCACTTCGGATGTGTGTCGGTGGGCTGCTGCGGGAGGGTTGGTCGCTCCCGCCGCTGCAGCCGAGGTGGAATCGCGGAGGAAGAGGAGTGTTGGTATGGCGATGCGCCACTCGCCTATCCTCCGCGACTCAGACGGAGCCGCACCGTTGATGCGGTGGTGGTGGGGCCGCGGGGAGAGGTGTCGGTATTGCGAGGGTGCCGCTCTCCCTACCCTCCGCAGCCGAAACATGGTTGGCGGCGGAGCCAGAGACAGATCCGCCGCTGGGGCCGCGAAAGCGGGCGCTACTAAGCGCTCTTCCGGCCTCATGAATGGGTCCAGAGGCCAGGGACTTTGGGAAGTCCCCGCCCCCCCTCTTCAATGGCCCCGAGGCGGAGGCGCGTGCGGGTGTCGGCGCGCGCCTCTGAGGCGATGTATGGGGTAGTTGAACACACTACCCGTGCGGAGACGAGGCCCGGACAGACCGGGCCAGCACAGGTGTGGGGCTGCGGAAGAATTTGGATTCCCGGCCCCGCAGGCACGTGCAAAAGACACCGGGGTGGTTTTAGCCGGTAAGAGTCCGGCACGTCCTCGCCTTTCCCCAGGCGGAGGTAGTCCATGATTTCCCCGCAAAAAAAGAAGGTTAGGTTAGGTTAGGTTAGGTTCCCCGAACGGGTTCCCGCCTTGTCGTGGCGGGGGCTTAGTAGCCGTGGCTTGGTCACCCATGGTGAACAAAGATGAAGCCCTTGGCTGGCCCGTGGTGTAGGCCACCGGCGGTGGCGCCTCCGTGTGGGCAGGCGGACTTCGGTTGTGTGTCCGTGGGCTGCTGCGGGAGGGTTGGTCCGCTCACTTACCGCTGCAGCCGAGGTGGGTCGCGGAGGAAGAGGTGTTGGTATGGCGATGCGCCGCTCGCCTATCCTCCGCGACTCAGCGGGCGAACCACACCGTTGATGCGGTGGTGGTGGGGCCGCGGGGAGAGGAGTGTCGGTGCGGTGCCGCCTCCTACCCTCCGCAGCCGAAACTGTTGGCGGCGGGCCAGGACCAGATCCGCCGCTGGGGCCGCGAAAGCGGGCGCTACTAAGCCTCTTCCGGCCCCCATGAATGGGTCCAGGGTGAGGACTTGGGAAGTCCCTTATTCGATAGCCGAGGCGGAGGCGCGAGCGGGTCAGCGCGCGCCTCTGAGGCGATGCACGGGTGGTCAGACACCTCACTACCCCGTGCAGGAGATGAGGCCCGGACAGACCGGGCCAGCACTGAGTGTGGGGCTGCGGAAGAATTTGGATTCCGCAGCCATTAAACTGCAGATAGTTCGGCAATTGTTCTCCTGCATTATCATACTTAAGTTATCTTTCTTGATTGTCACTCCCATGCTGCATTCGGACTCAAACCTGGTTTTGCTAAAGCGCGGGCAGTCAATTAATAAATGCTCTACGGTTTGTTCTAAGTTTTCATCACAAATGCAGCCTGGGATGACGAGAGCTTGTACTTGTATAAATACGCTTTATTTCCACCGTGACCGGTGAACAATTGGGTTTGACAGTTAAATTTGTCATTTTATATTTTTATTATTTTATATGCTATCACTATGGGAAAAAGGTCTTCGTTAGATTGCTAGTAGAAGATTCTTCATATCTTCTTTGCCAGACTCTGAGTGGAGTCTCTGATGAGGCGCTTTGCATAGGACAATGGGACTCTGTCATATGCTGGTCTTTGTTTGTTTTAAGAGCAGCTCGTTTGGCTAGTTCATCCGCCCTCTCGTTACCTTGGATTCCACAGTGCTTTTATCCAGTACAGCATTATTTTGTTTTGTTATATTCCATGGATGTTATTATTTCTCGGATTTCAGCAGCAATTGGATTCAGAGATGATGGATCACAGATTGTTACTATTGCCGACCTTGAGTCGCTAAGTATGTTGGCTCCTTGATAGTTTTTGTCAGCTACATATTTAACGGCTTTTAGAATTGCTATCATCTCCGCCTGAAAGACACTACAGTAGTTTTCCAGTCTAAATGTTATTGTTCTCGTTTCAACTCCGTTTTGCCAGACTGATACAGCTGCACCCACTTTATTTTCAATCTTGCTGCCGTCGGTGAATATTTTTGGCCAGTTGTTTTTAATTTCTTCAATTTCATTCTGGTTGCTTATGAGTTCGAATTGTCGCTCTGTTCTTTCAGATGGATGAGGAAGGTTGTAAGGACTTACTCTTTTTTCTAATTCCCTATCTGGCAGTTGTTCAATAGGTTTGCCTCGCTTGATTTCGTAAATGCTAGCATTCTCTTTAGCCCTTAACGCTAACGGTATTATTTGCGAAAGTAATGTGCTAGAGATTAAAGAATTGGTTCTGTGCCCTTTACAGATTCTTATGCCGAAAATTTGGATCATCCTGTTAAGCATACGTTCAATATATTTTTTTTCCGTTGTCTCAGCGCAACAGCTGGCAGCATAAAGTATAGTCGGCTCAACTACGGCTAAATAAATTGTCCTTATAATCTCCGAGTTTAGCCCCCAATGAGCCCTTGCTGCTCTGGAGACCATTTTGTATATGTCTTACGGCAAACATCATCCAGATGAGGCTTGAAGTTAATGTTTTTATCTATTATTAGACCCAGAATCTTTACTCGATCCGAAAACTGAAGTTCTACTCCTTCCATTTTTAAAACCGGTCGGTGAAATTTTTCTTTATTGGTGTTTACTGATTGGGTTTTGAGAGGGGCAAATCTTAATTTGTATTTTTTGCCCCATTCAGTTATAATTCTAAGTGTGTGATTCATTTCTTCTTCGAGTTTTTGGCTATTTTGATTGGTGGCGACAATTAAAATATCGTGGGTGTTCAGTTTTTCTGTACTTTGCAGTAGTGGGTCGAGTAAAACATTCCAAAGCATGGGGCTACAGGTAGATCCCTGGATACATCCTTTATTAGTGAGTTTTTGTACTTCATGCCCGGGATACTTAAGGCATATTTCCCTCTCAGACAGATAGCTACTTATTATTCTCAGCATGGATGTATCAATTCGTTTAGAGTTGAGTTGACTTACTATGGCGGGCCATGCATTGTCAAATGCGCCCTATATCAAGTGATACTATAACGACTAAGACTTTTTCTTTAAACCTTGTTTTATTATAGTAATACTGTCGTATAAGGCATCCTGTGCTTCTTTGAGGTGAAACCATATTGCCTATGACTCATCCTGTCTTGTTTTCCTAGCTGCCATTGGACTCTGTTGACAAATAGTTTTTCCAATATCTTGCCTAACACTGGCAACAGACCAATAGGTCTGTAAGACTTTAGCTGGGAGTAGTCTTCCCTATTTGGTTTAGGAATTACTGATTGTCGCCTTTTCCATGTTTTGGGAAGTAACCAAACATCAGGCATTTATTATACAGTGCTTGTAGGACTGGATTAGTATCGAACGCGACTTGACAAATATCCGAGGTGAGCCCTCCGCTCCAGGGGCTTTCTTAGGACTCATATTTTGAATATATGTGCTATTTCCTGTTTCGTAAATTGCCTTGTTGTGGTGTGCTCGCTTTTAATCTGCTGGTCAATTCAGCGTGCAGTCCTGATTTCGGCTTGATCTGCTGTATCAGTGTCAGAGCTATCCCAAGGAAAAAATGTGTCCAGCTAGTTTGTTGCCATTCTACTTCCGAGAGAGTTTCACCGTTGGAATTCTGGAGTAGCCTGTCCTCCTCTTTACTAGAACACTCTTTGAGAATTCGGTATGTCCTTTACAATAGGGATTCTTTTTCTTCCTTGGAACAGAGATCTATCCAACTTTTGGTTGTGCCTTTCTCGATTGTGCTAGTAAAATCCTGTTTCGCGTCTAGGTATTGTTCTATTACATAATTTCTTCTTTTGGGGTGTGCGTTTTTTATTCTTCGTCTTCGTCTAATCATTTCTAATTTCTTTTCGTCTATTTCTTTATTCCACCATATGGCTGTTTTCAATTTCCGCCTTTGGTTTATTAGTGGTATACTCTTATCGCAAGCTGTTAAAATATCTTGTGTATAGTTGCTTATGATGTTTTCTAACTCTTGAGTTGTTTCGATTTCTTCTATTTTTTCCTTTGTTATACTGTTTTTTTGAAGTTCAACTCTTAATTCCTTTTTTAGATTTTCCCAATTTGCCTTTTTGGTGTTGTATAATCTTATGGTATTTAGATTAATTTCAGTGGTAGTCCTGTCTATTTCTAGGTTGAATAGGATTGACTTATGATTTGATTTTGTGCAGAATGTATTGTCTACTCTCCAGTTTTTGACTCTGTGAAGTAACGAGGACGTGCAGGCTGTAACATCAATTATGCTTGTACATAATGATCCCATTCTATGAGCAGAAAAGGTGGGTTTGGTTCCCGTTTAGGATTTCAGTTTAATTCTGCTAACGCTTTTCTAGTTTTCCTCTATTGTCGTCTGCATTACAGCCCCAGATACTCTTTGCATCGGCGTCTCCTCCTACAATGATGTCTTCCGTATTCATGCTTGATATGTAGTTCTTGACTGTTTGCAGGTCTTCATCCAGATTTCCTTTTCATGTAATACATGCTAATTATACCTATCTTTGTATGTCCTAACTTTAATTCAATACCAACTATATCTTCACTAAGAAAATTAGGGTTTACAGAAAATTGTATTGTAGGGTCTGTGACAACAATTGCCGACCTAACTGGCTTAGAGCTGTCATAGGTAACTTTTTGAATAACACGGTATTGGGATCCCACAGATAGGTGAGCTTTTGCACCCACGTAAGGTTCCTGTATTAGAATTATAGAGTATCCCTGCATCGTGGCTGTGCGTAAACACTCGAGTGTTGCCGCCCGCCCACGATCCAGGTTATACTGTATAATTTTGATATTTTTCTTTATGTCGGAGGAACTCTGTTGTACTAGGTTTGACCTGTCGTTGTCTGTATCTTAACAATATGATACTGAGGATCTTGCAATCTTATCCCATTTTTGCCATTCTTGGCATTCTGGGCTATATGCAGGATGCAATAGATTTTCTCGTCGTGCGATGCGGCAGTTACAGCACTTGGGAGCGTCGTTACGCTTTGTGCACTCCCTCGTATCATGCCCTTCAGCACAATATCCACAACGAAGCTCATTTTTGCAATCCCTTGCTTTGTGACTGAATCCAAGACACTTAAAGCACTGAGTTATTGGAGATTTACTGGGTCAATGTCTGTTTTGACCTGTTTTAAGATGTCATTACTCGTAGAACGTGGGTCTATAGATTCGACGATCATTGCATAACGGGGTATTTGAGTCACTTCCGCGTAGGATTTTTTGGTGGTGTAAATTGGGCTTTCGGTAGGTTCAGTGTATATTTTATGGTCTTTGCATCCTCTGCGAATGTATTTATATTGCCTATATTTTTGAGTTCGTCGATTTTTTCCCTGATCTCTAATATAGCTAGTTTTGTTCCAAGGTCAGAATTTCCCTGAACTGCTATTTGAGAAGTGTTATAATCTTTTAGATCACTAACTTCGTTGTGTACGGTTCTAAGCAAATTTGTTATGGGTTTTATAGTGTTTTCTAAATCAGCTTTTGTGATCGATTCCCTAGGTTGGTTTGCCGATTGATATGATTGGAGCATTTCTTTTGTGTCCTCTAGTTGTGATATTATATGGTTGATTCGAGGATCCGGTTGTGTGTTGAAATGTTCTGAGACAACTTTTTGGGTCTCCGGGACAATGTTGCTTTTTTTCTACCACCAAGCTGAGATTATTAGGTTAGGTTAGGTTAGGTTAGGTTCCCCCCCGAACGGGTTCCCGCCTTGTCGTGGCGGGGGGGCTTAGTAGCCGTGGCTTGGTCGACCGCGGTGAACAAGAGGAACCCTGGCTGGCCGAGGTGTAGGGCCGGCCCGGTGGCCACTCCGTGTGGGCTCGGCGAGCCCACTTCGGATGTGTGTTGGTGGGCTGCTGCGGAAGGGGTTGGTCTGCTCTCCTTACCGCTGCAACCGAGGTGGAGTCGCGGAGGAAGAGGAGTGTTGGTATGGCGATGCGCCACCGCATCCTCCGCGACTCAGACGGGGCCACACCGTTGATGCGGTGGTGGTGGGGCCGCGGGGAAGGGTGTCGGTATTGCGAGCGCCGCTCTCCCACCCTCCGCGGCCGAAACTTGGTTGGCGGCGGGCCAGGACCAGATCCGCCGCTGGGGCCGCGAAAGCGGGCGCTACTAAGCGCTCTTCCGGCCCCCATGATGGGTCCAGGGGCGAGGGACTTGGGAAGTCCCGCCCCCTCGATGGACCCGGGCGGAGGCGCGAGCGGTGTCGGCGCGCCTCTGAGGCGATGCACGGGGTGTCGAACACCTCACTACCCTGCGGGAGACGAGCCCGGACAGACCGGGCCAGCACTAGTGTGGGGCTGCGGAAGAATTTGGATTCCCGCGGCCCCTGCGCGCACGTGCGAGGAGACACCGGGGTGGTTTTAGCCGGTAAGAGTCCGGCACGCCCTCCGCCTTTCCCCAGGCGGAGGTAGTCCATGAGTTTCCCGAAAAAAAAAAAAAAAAAGGTTAGGTTAGGTTAGGTTAGGTTAGGTTAGGTTTTTTTTTTTTTTGTTATAAATAATTTTGCACTACAGACTCGAGGTCCGTACCTTTTTTCGCTTTATTTTTCTTTATTAACTTTAGCATTTTACATTGTACTCCTTACACTACTAGTATTAGTAAATTTACTTAAGCCTAAGCAGTGAGTTCACATTTTTTTTTTAATGTATTTATTATTATTATTATGTTTTTTTTTTGTGCTTTTTTTCCCCTTGTTTCGTTTTTTTTTTTTCCTCTGTATTACCTTATAATACTATATTTTTATAATATATACATTTTTTTTTAATTTTTTTTTATCTTATTTTTTTTTTTAGTTTTTTTTTATTATATTTTACATTTTCATATATATATTTTTGTTATTGTTTTTTATTATTATTATTTTTTTTATTTATTTACATTTTTTGTTATAATTATTATTACAGATACGCCATTATTTCTATTTTTCTAGTGTACTTTTAACTTAGATCTAGTTCCTAACATGCTGTATTAACTTACCTATATTTTTATAATATATACATTTTTTTTTTTTATCGTAGGCCGCTCCGTCTTCAGCTGTGTTGATGCGCCGTTGTCAGGGCCTCCACGACAGCTGCGTCTCTGCTTCGTAATGCCATTTTAAGTTATATTCTCTAATCCTTTTGTTGTCGCAGCCATTGCGCTCTTAATCAACCTTCCAGTCGCATCATCGCAATCGTCCGTGTAATATACAGGAGACTGTGTGCCTGGACACTACTGCGTGTTGGACGCTGTCATAAATTTTGTGCTTCTCTGTTGTTGTCCTCATTATGACCACTGTCCCGTATATGTAGGGCCTTGGGCCTCATGTAGTTAAAATTGCGACCCAGGACCCGAACCATATCCCTGGCTGGTAAGGGACTCCTTTTCTGCTTGTGTATATACAAGATATAAAGTGTTGGGTAGGGTACCTGGTATAACGACTCCCGTGTACCTTTTCCTTTCCAGTGAGTGCACCTGAGATCTGGATGAATATATGCCATTGTAGATTTCACTGAGGGCATATGCCACATCCATAGGATTCAGTGCGTACACAGGAGTTCTTGGCTGATTGTGGTCACGAGGCTTGGACAGTATATTGCATCGCGAGAAGGTTTTCCCTGTCGATATATGGAAGTTGATTGATGTCACCGATGAGCAGTATTTTTCCGCTCCACTCAGTCGCATTGCCATTACTATGGCCCTGAAATGGTTCATGAGAGCTTCGTCGACTAAAAGTCAGTGCATCTTCTGGTTTGGCTTCTCATACCATTTACTAAAATTGAGGCCATAGTGCGCACTTTTGTTTTCGTCATTGCCTATGCGGTTGGTTAATTTTCCCTGAGGTCTTTAGCTGCTTCTGTTGTTGTAGTGACAATCAAATCATTCTCCGCATCGAATTGGTTTATAACCCAAGTTGTTTTCCACATCCAGGACTCCATTGACCCAATTTATTGTCGGCATCGTCCAGCTTTCCCAAGGATCTCCCATTTCACAGGTTCGAGATGGCTTCCGCCATTTTCAGGATCCTGTCTTCTATATCACCCTGGTGCAACGGGCGGTGACAACGATAGGGTCGTTGGGGGTTTGAATACTCTCCCCTTTCGCTCTGTCTCCTCCTCATCCAAGGATACGAAGCCCGCTGACCCGCTAAGCCGCCATGTGATGACCCATTTTACCTCTTATGACTGTAGATGTTTTGTTGTCATAAATTGCGGTTTCTGCCTCCTCGAGCTGCACCCCAAGAAACTCATGACTTCCGAGTTGGAAACTTTGTAAGATGTTCCTACAAGTAATTTTGTTCACCTCAAGAGTTGCTTTTGTGAGTGCTTTGAACTCTAGGAACGCGTTGATTATGTGGTCCCTTGATCGCCGGTAGAAGTTTTGGCGGGCTGGCTCGTCCTGAATAGGGTCTAGTGTGGGTGGATTGGGATTTCTTGAGAACTCTCAGGAGGCTCTCTTATTAGGTTTTCAGCTTGCCTTATCTTTTCAACTTTCGCATTGCTTTTCCTGGAATGCTCTGGGCCGCTGCACTGATGGTATTAATTAATGCACTAACCCCGCTTTGAGACTCAGAACTTTTGGTAATTTTTTCCCTGGCTGCGGCCTTTTCTTTGGCCGTTTTCAGTTGCAGGCGTTCTGAGCCACTAAGTGTTTCTGGATTTGCTGTTAGGTGTTGAGTTGCCATAGTCGAGTCGCGATGTTTGAGGAAGCTCAGGTTTTCACCCCTGTCCTCATACACGACTATCTCATGTTTATTTGAGGCTTGTATGCAACCAATGTGGTCTACGACTTCACCTTTCTCATAGGACCACCATGGCATCCACACTTATGATGCGGGTATGTCCACTGTTTCTACCTCGCCGAGTCTCGTTGCAGTGAGCATGCCTGGGCGAATGGAGTTTTCTCTTCGCTCCATGTGAACAGCAAGATCGTTTTGTTTTTCGACCTTACTATTCGACATCGTTGCTTGGCGACTTCTATCTCAATTAGCGCATCGTATGTTTTGCGCTTCATGCTCGTTTTGAAGGTACTGACGTTTAGTAAGATTGCGAGACCAGGAGAGATTTTGACATAGTTTCGGCCCACTGTTGAGCAAAAGCAACCCGAAACGCTCTGTGTTGTTATCCATGAAGAGAGCTACTCCTCGAATTCTCAGGCCTGGATTGCCTCTTTCAGCGCATGCAATTAGCTGATGTACTGCTTTATTGGCTGGGATGCTCTTCTCTTTTATGCAAACTTCTGCAGATTCTGCTACAGTTTGCTGCTGTTTGAGGATGGATTTTTGTGGCGTTGCGCTTTGCAGCTGCGCGGAAGATGGACTCCACGAATGTCAGGAATTTATGCCTTTTGTCATCGTCTTCGATGATTTTATGTAGGTCAGATTTATTAAGATTGGCGTTTATCCGGAACTCGAGGTCCAGACGTGCCGCTTGATAGCGGGGACACTCAAGAATCACATGCCACACTGACTCACTAACATTCGGGTCGCACTCACACCTGGGTGTCTTTAACTTAAAGCGGTGCAAGTACTCCGCAATTCCACCATGTCCTGTTAACACTTGTACCTGCGTGGGTGTCAACTTGGTCTTTCTCACTATCCGTATGCTTTTAATATCCGGAAGGAATGTTTGGTGATGCCCAGTGTTGGAGTCTCGTATCTGTCCTGCCAGATCCGAACAGTTTCCTCTCTGATTTTCTTTTTAACATAGGACATAGGGATTTTGTCATAGTCTAGGTGGCTGTTTCCCGAGTGCCGCCTCCTTGGCAAGCTCGTCGGCTCTCTCATTTCCGGACGTGCCTACATGGGCCCTCAACCAGAACAGTCTTATTTTTCTTCCCTCTTTTCTCATATTCCCTATGCTTACTTGTATGGCTTTCGATAGGGGATGGCTTGCTTTAGTGTTCGCTAGCAGTTCGAGCGAAGATCTTGAGTCGCTCATTATGTTAATAACAGATTCTGTCCTTGATTCTGCTAGCTTGCCCCTAAGCAAGGCGTAGTCGGACTGGAAAACTGTGCAGGATGGATCCAGTCTAAAGGTGGAACTACTGGTCTCCTGCCATCTTCCCACCATGTTAAGGCTGCTCCGACCCTCCTTCTATCTTGCTTCCATCAGTGTATATGTGAGGCCGGTTAGTTGGTGGAGGTTTGTTTTTCCATTGTTTCCAGTAACTCATAATCCAATTTGATGAGTTTAGAGGATGAGGTTGGTCCAAGTGATTTACACGATTTTCAAGCTCTCTTCCTGGTGGTAAGTAATCCAGCGAGCCTTGTTTCTTGGTCTTGTACAGGCTAGACGCTTCTTGTATTCTCAGGTCTAGCGGAAGCAGACCCGAGATAGCTAGTGCGGAAGTGAGCGATACCGTGCGGTACGCACAGATCTTCTGCGAAGCCCTTTTGCAACGTGTTAAGTTGGTCTTTAATCATCTGTAGTTCTGTTGCTGAGGACCACGCGCTCGAGGCGTACATCACTATAGGTTCGACGACTGCAACGTATATTGTCCTTACAATCTCACCATTGAGACCCCAGGTCACCTTGGCCGCGCATGCAAGTTGCTTGTATATGTCAGCCGCTTTTTGCATGCGGCTGCACATCTGTTTAAAGTGAGTCCACGGTCGATGATGAGACCAGTACTTTAATTTCCTCTACGAGTTTCACTCTGCTGCCAGACATATGCAGGTTAGGGGAGTCGAATTTAAGTTTCTTCGTTATGAGCATTGCATTTGTTTTGTGCGCTGCAAACTTTAACTTGTTCTTGATTCCCCATTTCGTTACCGTCTTTAAAGTGCCGTTGGCTTGTTGCTCCAGAGCACTCGTTGAGTGGCCCGAGAACACCAAGACAGGTTAGGTTAGGTTAGGTTAGGTTAGGTTCCCCCCCGAACGGGTTCCCGCCTTGTCGTGGCGGGGGGGCTTAGTAGCCGTGGCTTGGTCACCCGCGGTGAACAAAGAGGAACCCCTTGGCTGGCCTGAGGTGTAGGGCCGGCCCGAGGTGGCTACTGTGGGCTCGGCGAGCCCACTTCGGATGTGTGTCGGTGGGCTGCTGCGGGAGGGTTGGTCCGCTCCCCTTACCGCTGCAGCCGAGGTGGAATCGCGGAGGAAGAGGTGTTGGTATGGCGATGCGCCACTCGCCTATCCTCCGCGACTCAGACGGGCCCGCGCCGTTGATGCGGTGGTGGTGGGGCCGCGGGAGGAGGATGTCGGTATGCGAGGCGCCGCTCTCCCTACCCTCCGCGCCGAAACTTGGTTGGCGGCGGAGCAAAGACCAGATCCGCCGCTGGGGCCGCGAAAGCAGGCGCTACTAAGCGCTCTTCCGGCCCCCATGAATGGGTCCAGGGGCGAGGGACTTGGGAAGTGCCCCTCTTCGATGGACCCGAGGCGGAGGCGCGAGCGGGTGTCGGCGCGCACTCTGAGGCGATGCGGGGTAGTCGAACACCTCATACCCTGCAGGAGATGAGGCCCGACAGAACGGGCCAGCACTGAGTGTGGGGCTGCGGAAGATTTGGTTCCGGCCCCGCGCGCACGTGCGAGGAGACACCAGGGTGGTTTTAGCCGGTAAGGTCCGGCACCCTCCGCCTCCCCCAGGCGGAGTAGTCCATGAGTTTCCACCCGAAAAAAAAAAAAAAGGTTAGGTTAGGTTAGGTTAGGTTAGGTTGGTTATTCCCCCAAACGGGTTCCCGCCTTGTCGTGGCGGGGGCTTAGTAGCCGTGGCTTGGTCACCCGCGGTGAACAAAGAGGAACCCTTGGCTGGCCTGAGGTGTAGGGCCGAGGTGACCAGGTGGGCCTCGGCGAGCCCACTTCGGATGTGTGTCGGTGGGCTGCTGCGGGAGGCTGGTCCGCCCCTACCGCTGCAGCCGAGGTGGAGTCGCGGAGGAAGAGGAGTGTTGGTATGGCGATGCGCCACCGCCCCATCCTCCGCGACTCAGACGGGCCGCACCGATTGGTTGTGGTGGGGCCGCGGGGAGAGGAGGTCGAGAGCTGCGAGGCGCCGCCTCCCTACCTCCGCGGCCGAACTTGGCTGGCGGCGGAGCCAGACCAGATCCGCTGGGGCCGGGAGCGCGGCGCTACTAAGCGCTCTTCCGGCCCCCATGAATGGGTCCAGGGGCGAGGGACTTGGGGAAGTCCCCGCCCCCCCTATCCGATGGCCCCGAGGCGGAGGCGCGTGCGGGTGTCGGCGCGCGCCTCTGAGGCGATGCACGGGGTAGTTGAACACCTCACTACCTCGTGCAGGAGACGAGGCCCGACAGACTGGCCAGCACCAGTGTGGGCTGGAAGAATTTGATTCCCTGGCCCCTGGCGCGCACGTGCGAGGAGACACTGGGTGGTTTTAGCCGGTAAGAGTCCGGCACGCCCTCCGCTTTTCCCAGGCGGAGGTAGTCCATGAGGATTTCCGAAAAAAAAAAAAAAAAAAAGGTTAGGTTAGGTTAGGTTAGGTTCCCCGAACGGGTTCCCGCCTTGTCGTGGCGGGCTTAGTAGCCGTGGCTTGGTCACCACGGTGAACAAAGAAGAACCCTTGGCTGGCCGGGTGTAGGGGCCGGCCCGAGGTGGCCACTCCGTGTGGGCTCGGCGAGCCCACTTCGGATGTGGTGGGCTGCTGCGGGAGGTTGGTCCGCTCCCGCCGCTGCAGGGAGGTGAATCGCGGAGGAAGAGGGTGTTGGTATGGCGATGCGCCGCTATCCTCCGACTCAGACGGGGCCACACCGTTGATGCGGTTGTGGTGGGGCCGCGGGGAGAGGTGTCGGTATTGCGAGGCGCCGCTCTCCCTACCCTCCGCGGCCGAAACTTGGTTGGCGGCGGAGCCAGAGACCAGATCCGCCGCTGGGGCCGGGCGGGCGCTACTAAGCGCTCTTCCGGCCCCATGAATGGGTCCAGGGGCGAGGGACTTGGGAAGTCCCATCCGATGGCCCCGAGGCGGAGGCGCGTGCGGGTGTCGGCGCGCGCCTCTGAGGCGATGCGGATGGTTGAACACCTCACTACCCCGTGCAGGAGACGGACGACCAGGCCAGCACTTAGTGTGGGGCTGCGGAATTTGGTTCCCACGGCCCCGCGCGCACGTGCGAGGAGACACCGAGGTGGTTTTAGCCGGTAAGAGTCCGGCACGCCCTCCGCCTTTCCCCAGGCGGAGGTAGTCCATGAGTTTCCCCAAAAAAAAAGGTTAGGTTAGGTTGGTTTGAACGGGTTCCCGCCTTGTCGTGGCGGGGGCTTAGTAGCCGTGGCGGTCACCCACGGTGAACAAAGAGAACCTGGCTGGCCGAGGTGTAGGGCCGGCCGGTACCCTCCGTGTGGGCTCAGCGAGCCCACTTCGGTTGTGTCGGTGGGCTGCTGCGGGAGGTTTTGGTCCGCTCCCTTACCGCTGCATCGGTGGAGTCGCGGAGGAAGAAGAGTGTTGGTATGGCGATGCGCCACTCGCCCTATCCTCCGCGACTCAGACGGGCCGCACCGTTGATGCGGTGGTGGTGGGGCCGCGGGGAGAGGTGTCGTGTGCAGGCGCCGCTCTCCCTACCCTCCGCCGGCAAACTTGGTTGGCGGCGGAGCAGGGCCAGATCCGCCGCTGGGGCCGCGAAAGCGGGCGCTACTAAACTCTTCCGGCCCCATGAATGGGTCCAGGGGCGAGGACAGGAAGTCCCCGCCCCTCGATGGACCCGAGGCGGA